>CM031859.1:56554570-56576320 GCA_018697195.1 Certhia americana | reverse complement strand
CTATCTATCTATCTATCTATCTATCTATCTATCTATCTATCTATCTACATATACACACTTCTCTTCCTCTGTTAATAAAAATTATGAACAAATTATGGCAAGTTCCAGCCTTGGACAGCCTAGACCCTAGTAGGGGAAATGCAGACTTATAGAACCATGCTTTAGTTTGTCCTTTCAGTCAAAATGGAGGCAAGATGGATGCACAAAAATAAGATGCCTCACAAAATAGTGGTAGTTTGTGAGGAAACATTGATCCAGCTGAGGTATTTGACTTATACTTGTCCTCTGGAAAGTGCTGAATTCAACTTAGCATGCCAAGTCATTTTGTGAATAATAATGAACAGAAAACCATGAGATAAATACGCTGGAGTTTGACACACAGCAGTGGAGTCTGTACTCTAGTTCTTGAGTGTGTCCTAGCTTTTCAAGGTCAGATCCTGTTAACACACAGTGACATAAAATACAATTATTGATTACATATGTCACAGAGTTTCTCCAGAAACTAAAAATTACATATGCTAGAAATATCATAGAATCACAGAATTTGGGTTGGAAGGGACCTTAAAGATCACATATTTCCAGTCCTCCATCCAAGGACAGGGACATCTTCCACTAGCAAGGCTGCTCAGAGCTGTTTCCAGCCTGGTCTTGAATACCTCCATGGATGGGGAGCTCAGCATCATGTAAGAAATAATAAGAAACAGAAGCTGAACAGATTGTTACATAAAGGCCACAATCTGAGGCACTCCCACCAAAGTAATTTTCAAAATTTCTCAGATTCTACAGCTCCTCTTTCAAAAAGTACAGACATAATCATTCAGCATCTCTCTAAGTAACTCTTGGACATCACCTCTGAAAATTTAGTGTTAAAGGTTACAAAGGCTGCAATTTTCCTTTATGTCCAAAGTATAGAAACTGTAAACTGCTGCTAGACAGGCAGTCTAGCTCTCCTTTAATTTCTGAACTTAGTTTTTGAGGCCCAGAGTGGAAAATGAATGCTGTTCAACATACAGTCACAAGACTTGCAATGGAAGTAGGACAGAAAATGCAGGGTGAAGCGGGAAGGATCCCAACTGTGTGGTCACACTCGCTTACTAATCCAGACAGGGGAATTGTGACCAGTAATGTGATAGGGAAAAAAACAATCCTTCAGTGGCAGCTTTCAGTTGATCAGACTAATGGTTACATGACAACAGAATAAAGAGTAGCTTGAAAAACTGGACCATGTTCTTTTCCTGATTCCTCTAGGTCTTCTCTTTGTTGCAGATCTTTCTTCATATACAGGCTTCCCAGTTATCAGTACTAACCGTGTACTAAATACATAGTTTTACATATTCAAATTCTCTAAATTATCCCAAGGTAGTTGAATTATTTATTCAGATAATGTTCACAGATTAATTTGCATATGCTGACTATGCAGTCAAGAGAAAGCAAAGAGAACCTGGCTCATGAAAGGTGGGAAATACATTCATGTAGCCAGCTGCACATCATACATGTTTGCAACACAGCTTGTTGACATATTTTGGGGGGAACTTATGCAACAATGCGTGAGAAATTAGGTCCATGAGAAATACATAATGCCTCTTGTGTTGGTGATATTTTGTTTCAATACATTAAAGAGTTGTATTTCACTTTGGCAAAACTATATCATCTATTTGAGGCATTTCTTATTCCTCACAGCAACACAGAACAAGTTCTTTACAGGTGCCACAATATAACACCTCATTAATCTTCTAGCTTTTTATTGTTGGTAGACAGTAATTGCTCCCTGCCTTTTAAATTACAAAGGAAGGAAAAAGTCTATTAGACAAATTAATGCAGGATTAAATGTACAGTATTATGGACACAACAGCCGCACTTCTGTCATGACGTTTAAATATATATTACCCATTGACATGGGAGACGCCTAATACCAGTCAACTGGACACCAGGGACTCCTGCTAAGTATTCTTTTTCCAGATATGCATGCCTCTTATAAATGAAGAGGAAAATAATGCGCCCATGTTTGAAATTCTGTTTGCTGTATCATACTCTTTAATGGCTAACTATTGCAGAAAGCCCATTTATTTACTCATTTCTAGCCAAAATATTCTTTCTTGCGTACAGCTGAATGTTGGAACTGGATGTTGCAGTAGACTTAGCACAGCAAACCTACTAACCCACCATGGTTTAGTCCAAGCCTCAGCAGGAAAGCAGCAGCTCAGTGGAGCTGAAGCTGGCAGCTGATGGCAGCACATCCCTCCTCAAATCTGTTCTGACAAGACTGGCAGGATCCTATCCCAGCCCCACAGCCTCTCATGGCACTAGACCTGCAAGAGCCAGCAGCTATGACAACTTTCACCAAAAGCACCTAAAATATTTTGCATTTCCTCACACCTAAATGGTCCCTAGAGCTTCCAACACTCTGTTTCAGACATTAGTCTTCCAGAAAATGATCTGAAAGAGCAACAAGTGAAGAGAAAACACCAAGCTCCCATCTAAGCTTATTGTGGCATAAATATGAACAAAATTAAGCTTGATTTTCAAATAGTCCATGTATTCAAAAATATATCTGCATATGGTGAAGTACTGTGTCCTGCACTTGGGTCACAATAATCCCAATGCATCACAACAGGCTTGGGGCAGAGTGTCTCAAGAGCTGCTCAGTGGACAGGGCCTTGGAGGTGCTGGTTGACAGCTGCTGAACATGAGCCAGCTGTGCTCAGGTGGCCAAGAAGGCTGATGGCATCCTGGCCTGTATCAGGAATAGTGTGGGCCGCATGAGCAGGGCAATGATCATCCCCCTGTACTTGGCACTGGTGAGGCCACACCTCTAACCCTGTGTCCGGTTGTCACTCACTTCAAAAAGGAGTGTGCTGGAGCAAGTCCAAGAAAAGGCGTAAGTCTCTTGAGGAGCAGATGAGGGAAATGGGGTTACTTATTCTGAGAAGACTGTCTACAACTGCCTGAAGGAGGCTGAAGTGAAGCAGGGTCAGTCTCTTCTGCCCTGTCTCAAGTGAAAGGACAAGGGGAACTGACCCTAAGTTATGCCAGGGCAGGTTCCAAAAAGATAAAAAAATATAAATTACTGAAAAAGTGGTTAGGCATTGGAATAAGTTGCCCAAAGATGTGGTAGAGTCACTGTCTCAAGTGTTCAAGAGGCGTCTGGATGTGGCACTTGGGGATATGGTGTTGGGGTGATTATGGTGGTGCTGGGTTGATGGTTGGACTAGATGATCTTGAAGGTCTCTTCCAACTGTGATCATTCTGTGACTCTGTGATATCAAAAGTGTTCTATAAAACAAACAGGAAGATATTTCAATTATTGCCCATAAGCCTCTGTTCTTTGATTTACTTCTGGTTTGGTTTCAATTTAGTTCTAATTAATAAAAATATTTTGAAGCATCAGTAAGGTCTAAAATTGTACTGTCCTTCTTCATTAGTTCCATCTATCACCATAGTCACTTAATTTCACATACATATTTATGTGAATTTGCAGATCACAAAGTTACATAATTCTAAATAATTCTAAATAATTCTTGCTTATTGTCAAATCCAGAATCCAAAACCAACTTCAATAAGGTCATAAAATGGAAAGATAAGCCAAAAGTGCAGAGACTCTGAGTGAATGTGACTTAACTGTTTCTTCATTTTCAAGCTTCAGCACTACTGCAGAAACCCCAGGGGGAACTGCCACATGAGACATATTCTTGGTTCATGTTTTCACTTGCTGATAACCCCAGTAACCTTGCTGGAGAGCCCTTTGCATTCATACTCAAGAGCTCAGCTCCTTCCAGCTGCACTCTCTGTATTCACACCCCTCAAGAATTGGACAGTGGTGCAAGTGTACACACAGCAGCAGGCTGGGAAAGGTAAGTACACATAACTCTGCATCGGGGGCAAAGAGAAGGCTTGCTGCTGCACATCCCCATGCTAGAGTCAGAAAATGAGACAAAGGCATAGGCAAGGAGAGAGAAAAATTGTTCCTTACTGATAAGGGGCAGGCAGCTCTGCAAATGCACAAAAATCCACCATAAACAAGAGGCATTAACTCTTAGCTGAGCTTTTAATGTATGAATAGGTACCTGCAAGTAGGTTTCATTTTATTAAATTTGATTCATATTCAAAGCACCTTCTAAAAAATTATTTGGAGACAGCAGATATTTTTCTGAGCCTTTCAGATAGAGTTCACTTAAACCCTTTGATATATGTGCAAATGCAAAAGTCAAAAGATCATATTCTCAGACAAGAAAGTGAACTGGTTCAAACTTTTTCCTGAGAACTTAAGCAATTGTTAGTAGTATTTTGAAATAAAAAGTAAATTGAACATGGCAATTTCAAGTTTAGTAACAAGACTCCTAATGCAGTATCAGCTTCTGCTTCATCATTCATCAATTCTTCTCAAAAATACTGTGTAACTACAAGATAGCCTTGTTAAATTAATGAATCACAGGAGTTCAAACTTTTGTTATGGATGCTTTCATCATCACAAATTCATTTGGTCAAAAATACAGCTGAAATGTGCTTATAGATTATATCTCTGCAAGATCATATTTAACAATAATACTCCAGTACAGAGATAATTCCATTCAGTATTAGACTTCAGCTAACAGGATGAGGATTAATATCATCTGAATAAGTACTGAATTTCAAACCTATCTCAAGACCTCTGATTGCAAGGACAAATCAATTTTTTACTACATCTTTTACATCTTATTCCTTCTACAGAGCAGCTATGCATATGTCTACTGGTAGAAACAGCATCCCACATCTTCAGATCATCCAAGGATTAAATAGACAAAGAAAATACCTTGAAAGTGCTGAGAGTGACAAAATGGAAATCTAAAGAATAAAAGTAGCTCTTCAATTAATTTTTCCCCATGGCAATTTTAGTGCAAAGTATAACAAAGACCAGAAAAAAAAAAAAATCCCAAAGAAACCACAACCAACCACACAACTGGACAGCATGCACCAATCACTTCCCAGTTACAGAAATACCAGTTCTAAATCTTTCTGTAGTAATTCTGAAGTAATGATTCATAGTATGTAATAAATGAAACTTCCATTCCATTCCTTGGCTATGCTGGGACAACTGAGGTTTACAAAAAAGCTAGTGATTTCAGATTTATTATGCACTTTACTACATTTCCATTCGATACATATCCCTTTTTTTTATTTCTACTTAGCCTATTTTTGTTGCACTAACTTACGTCTGGCATTACACATCTCAAGGAGTCTCAGTTCTCATAAAAAGTCTTCAATATCTCTCACACTTAGAGAGAGAATGCTTCAATGAAAACTAGGTTTGAATCTGGGATTCAGCATTGGCCACAGGACAGAAGCCTTGTCCTTATTTTTTAAAATTTGTCCTCTGGTGTCATCAGAAAAGGATCAAGTAGTTGGCAGGCGCATACCTGAGGAATTCCTCTGGCACAAGAACTTGCCAAAGTAATCTGGTAGCAAATTGACTATAACAAATACCTCCAGACTTCATCCATTTTAGGCTGTTACATGACACAAACATGGCTCTCATCAGAATTCATGAAACGGTTGTCTTGGGGACCTCATTTATTTATTACCCTATAATAAACAATACAAAACATTTAGTTCTTCTCTGGTTTTCAGTTCTGGAATAACCTGGAAGGATCATGCAGAAGTGGGGCCAGTCTCTTAGGCAATGTAGCTTTCAGGTTGCTTGTCATTTCCAGACAGATCCACATTTGTTGACAATAAAGTGAATTAGAGAGAGAGGAAACAAGGCATTTATGAGTCAGATAATGGGTCGTACACGAAAACAGCTTGAAGCTATTAATACTTAAAGCTGCCATTTAAAAAATGATAAAAAAGTTGGTGCTATCCATACAACATTTTAAATCTTCTTGAAAAGGCAGGCTTCATCCTAAGCAATATTCTTAAATGCTTTTGAAAAAAAAAAAAAAAAAAAAAAAAAAAAAAGAGGGGGCCCAGGGGTTTACAGACAGCATTTAATATTTGCTTATGTACTGATTTTTGTACCAAAATGTATCCCTCTCTCTGAAGAGTAACATCTTCAGTGCTTTGCTGAAATAAACCAGCAAAATCCTTCATCTTAAATAAAGAATACAATGAACTGAAGGTCATAGCCAAGAGCTCATGTCAAAAGAAAATTAACTCCTTGATTCTGTCCAGTCATCTCTTATCTACCTATAGAATAAATAAATACAAGGTAGCTGAACATACAATTCCTTATAAGGACTGAAGTGGAAATATATTGATGCTCCATTCTTTCTGAGAAATATGCTGGGTATGTGTGTTTAGCAAGCTTGTAAACAATTTTTGTTCCATTTCATATACTGTATTTAGCAATACCATAGCTAATTACCGAACCCTTACTCACTGAATGAGCACCTACTCAATATTTTAGTTCTTTTTACCCTTATTCATATGTAGCCTCATGTATTCTTTCTTCATGAAGCCTGCTATGGAAATAGTCCTATTGATTCTCCACATGTGATTTTCAGTTCATTATTACAGACGGGCACTGAACAGACACATAGTAAATGTTCACAGGGGTCGTGTATGGTAAAACATCAGTGCCTTCATTTTAATGACATTTAATGACATAACATCAATGTTAGGACATTAGGCAGAGAGAGAGAGAGATCTATGCACACAAATTTAGTTCTGGTATGTTTCAGCTTTAGGAAGGCTGCAGTTATGATCTCACTCATAACTTTATTTTCTCTATGCATATGAGAAATACCAAGGATTTAAGGAATTATAATAATCAAGATCCAATCAGACTTTGTGGGTGGCAGTTGTTTCAGAAATGATGGAAGTTCATGTGTAGAGCACAACATGGGCCGTATTTGATCAAACCAACAGCTGGGCTAATCCATTACCTTCTGGCTAAATTTGTAACAGACAGCAACAAAATGTAAGAGTTGCACATATCTGTTGGGAGGAAGATTGTACTACATGGGCCAGCTCCATACTCCCTGTTTCTCCCTGTGAGCCTTTTGATTTCTCCATGCTTTGCTAACATGCACTTGCCCTATTTCAGTTGTGTTTACAGCCCATTCCCAGTCCATGTCACATTGCTCAAGAGGGTTTTCATTCCACTATTTATCTTTAGTTCAGACTTCTGGAGTTTCTTCAGCTTTTTCAGTTCTGGAGGTTCTCCTTTATCTTCCTTTTGCAGTTCATCTCAAACTCTTCTAGGAACCTATACACCATCTATTTTCTACTATTAGAGCATTCCCTCATCCTCCATGTTTTTTCTTATAGCTCACTACAGCTTGCTACAGCACCTCACCAGAGATTCAAAGTGTCTACCTCACCAGACTCATCAGATTTCTCCACTGGCCCCATCCTGTTCTTCACTGAGACCACCTTTATTTTCTCCTCAGCCCATCTTCCCATACAGCAAGCTCAGCTTTTTACTGCATTTTGCTGATGTGACGTTTGTGAAACACAGAGAAGAAAAGCACTAAAAGCACAAGAGAGACCAATTTTCTCAATCCCAGTGAAGTGCCATATGGGCACTACAGATGAACTACAAGGTGGATGGAAAATGACTGCTATTATCAACAGACTTTCATCAGCAGTTGAAATTTGGCAAGCTTGCAGTAGCATTCATGGGCAATCAATACTGAGGTGAATATTTCACTAACATTAGAGGTGAAGGGAGAAACTGCATCACTAGCGAGTTAATGACAGATACCAAGCTGGGAGACAGGGAACATGCAGAGCGGTAGATTTGCTGCAGACCAAAGCTTCCAATAAGGTGGACCTCAAGAGGCTGGAGAAATGGCCCAGAAGGAATATCTTGAATTTCAGCACTGGAAAGTGCAGAGCAATGCACCTGGAACAGGATAGCCCCCTGCAGAAATACAACAAGGGCTGGACTGTACTCATACGAATAACTACAGGAGGCTGAGAGCAGAGCTGGTTCCCCTGTCCTTGGCTGTTGCAAAACTGCTTCCAATTTGGGGCTTCCAAGCTGAAGCCAGCCTTTGACAAACTGGAGCAAGTCCAGGGTCAGCCACTAAGATGAGGAGGGAGCTGGAACAAATGGCATGTGAGGAAAAGCTGAGGGAATTGGATTTGTTCAGTTCTCCAAAGAGAAGGATACGGCAGCATTTATTGCTGTTTTCAACAGTACAACAGGACTTTAAAGGAAACAGAGGCTGATCTCCTTGGAGCACACCACGAAAGGACAAGAGACATCCGACACATCTTTGGGTAGAGAATATTCTAATTATATATTAAGGAAAACGTTTTCACAGTGAGAGTGGTTCATCAACACTGTAACAGATTGCCCTAGGTGTATGTGGAGCCTCCAGTCCTGGGTATCTACAAATCACAACTGGAATAAGGGCCTGAGAAACCTCATCTAGCTTTGAAGTAAACCTTGCCTTGAGAAAGATGTTGACCAGATAATCTTCGGATTTACTCACCCATTCAAACTTACATTACTCTGTGATTCTCATCTCTCAGTAAACTTTCCCTGCCCACAGTAATATTTGCAGAGAAAATCCTTTTGAAATGTCATGCAGCTGTGCAATGAAGCAACTTCACACATTTTTTCAGAGAAGGGTGCTCTTGCAATCAGGTCAGCATGAAATCACTGAGAAAGGATGGAGCATATATGGTAGATAAAATTTCACATCATTTAGCTATCAAATGCAAATAAATTCACATTGTGAATAGTGAGATGTTTCAAAAGTTTTTAGCTTAAATTTGAGGAAAATTTCTGGGGAAAAATGAAAGCAAAATATCCCTCAATTGACAGCATTCCCCAACTACCAAATATCAGGTGTATGCATACCTATAATACAATGGTGTCTAGGATGTTCAGTGAAAAAGTTATGGGAGTTTTTCCATGAGTATAGTAAAATTTTTCTTTTCCCTTCATGATACTTAGAATTTTGAGCCATTTTTGACAAAATGCATTTTAAAAATTTTACCTGAGACAATCATCTAATATGGAAAATATAAGTCAAAGCTAAACAATATAAGTAAGCAAAAAAGAGAGGAACCTAGTCAGATTTAACAATAAACAGTGTTACTAAAACTGCCAGTAAATATAGTTGAGTTTTATTCCGAGGTGTTTAAAAATTTCCCTGTAAAATCAGATTTACCTCCACATTGTTTGGGGTTTTTTTATGGCCCTGAATCAAGGAAAATGTAGTAACAACTTACTGAAGTACAACCTGCTTTAAAAATATTTGACTCTTTTAAATGGCATACATCCGTGAGATATTCTTATATCTTAACTGGTTCTGATATTATTACTATTAAACATTCAGCTGTGCTATTTTATAAGGGTTTCTATCTCACCAGCTTTCTCCATGAACATAATTAGAATACTCTCACCACTTCCAGGTTTGCATGCTTTATCTCTAATTGATATTCAGTAGATTAAAATTGGGATTACATTTCTCATAGCATGGCAAGAATAAGGTAACATACTTTTCAAACCATAAATTCTAAATAATCCAAACCACAAAAAGGTATTGCAAGGCAATAAATCTGCTACAGTGGCTCTTGTGTTAGCAACATACATATTTTTCTTTGCTTGTGGTTATCAATATGGCTGAAGGAGAAGTATCATTTTACTGCAGGATGGAAGCAAACAGACAAAGCTGTCCTTTGACGAATTAGTTCCCCAAAGATGACTAGATTTGCTGTTCACTCTCAGAGCATACTTTGCCATGGCTACAGTTTCCTGAAGACACGAGTTCTGAGATACGTAATTTGAAACAGGGATCTCACTGTCAAGTCCAAGTTGTCACTAATAATGAAAGCAGGGAACTCTTATTTGAATTAATTTATTTTAGACACAAATTGAAACAAGTTATTCAGTAATAACTAGATACTGCTTACTCAAGACAGTTCAGCAAATGAAATGTTTTAAGAATGTTTACTGGCTTTCTGAACTGAAACCAGAGATGACAGGGTATTATGTGACATTTTATTTTTGCCAAAGATCAGGTCTTATAGTACTTGTCTTCAACAGTAAAATTAAATTACATTTTTTTAGAGTTAGCACCTTCCAAACTTCCATCTGTTTACAGATCAGCTTGAAGAAGGAAAAAAAGTAAGTTTCTAAACACCAAAATATGTCAATGAAGAGCTGGAAAAGGCAAAGCTCTGCCTGTGGATGATTGTGGAACCAACTAAGAACTTAGAGGTCAGGATTAAAGGGAGAGTAGGGAGAGGTGACATTATAGTGGAGGTCTGCTACAGGCCACCTTATCACAAAGGTCCAGAGGAGGACCATAAGGACCATCAGAGGAATGGAGCACCCCTCTTATGACAAGAGGCTGAGGGAGCTCAGGCTGTCCAGTCTGGAGAAGAGACCTTATAGCAGCATTCCAGTACCTAAAGGGTGCCTACAAGAAAGCCAGAAAGGAACTTTTTACAAGGGCATGTAGTGGCAGGACAAGGAGGAATGACCTTAAACTGGAAGAGGGTTGGTTTAGACTGGATATGGGGAAGAAGTTCTTTGCTGTGAGAGTGATGAGGCACTGGAACTGGTTGCCCAGAGAAGCTGTGAATGCCTCATCCCTGGAAGTATTCAAGGCAAGGTTGTATGGAGCTCTGAACAATCTGGTCTAATGAAAGATGTCCCTGCCCATGCCAGGTAACTTGGAACCAGTCTTCTCTTTTAACCCAAACTTCCATGATTTTATGGTCTTTCACTGATTTTTGAATTGATAGATCTAATCTTACAAGCATGAATTACATTTAAAAGAAAAAAGAAAATAAAAGTAGAAGAGGAATAGAAAGAAAGCATAAGGTATTACCTATTCCAATTTTAGCAGAACTACATGCAAAAACTACAGTGAAGGCTATTTGGAAAGCTATTATGAGTTTCCCAGCCTTGTGATTTAAGATTTGGGACCTAAATCTTACGCCACATTTTCTACTACAGCTGCTGCTTTCTGTGCAGCATCTTCCGATGATTTTTACTTATCATGAGCTGAGCCTTTTCCTGTGTTGCAGTAAATTTCCCTTCCATCTTCTTCCAGCTTTGATGTCCCCTTTGTAGAATCCTAGAAAGTTTTATATAGCCATTTTTTAGCAGCACGAATCAGTATTGAAGTAGTCTGCAGTGATCAAAGTACTGTTTCTGCACGATAGTGAGTACTAAAAGGGGGAGAATAGACTGGAAATAGCAATGAAATTTGCACTGAACATTTGCACCGAACATTTGCACCGCAGATTGCTGAGAAACTGGAAGAACTCTTCAATGGAAGAATATAGCTTTTCCCTATATAATCAGTTAAAAGTAGTTTCCTTAATTAGATAGCATAATCAAGGGGAAGAAAACCCACAATGCTTACTCACATAGCTTATGAATGCAAGGTGAAAATGCATGGACATTAAATGCAGCCTGGTGCTGCCTTGATGCTCACTGGTCGGTCATCCCCAAAGGGAGAGAATGTTGTCCCCTGCAGTGTTAACAGTTACCTTGCACTTGATTGTGCTGCCTGGCTCCTGGGGAGGTTGGCTCTGGCAGCTGACAGTATTGTGGGACAGCAGCACGTGGAACCAGAATGTGACACATTCCACCCATGTCATCCAACGTGAGGGGAACTGCACCCTTGAAGGCAACACACTGGATGTGAGGTGGTTACATGCATGGCTGTTCATTGTCACCAACTGCTTTTTTAAGAAAAACTTCTGACTTTCAGCCTTTAATGCTATTTTTCACTTTTACCAATGGCTTCCATGCACTGAGCCATCTTTTCTTATTTCATATTTAGCTAGGCACTGGCTGTTGTGTCATTAGTTAAGACTGCAATGGTTGGAAGACCACTGTAATTGTTATGTACATGTATCAAACAGCATTTACATTTAGGATGGTCATATTTAAGCTCTCTGTCTTCTGAGGACCATATTCCCTTTTTCTAATAAAGGGTTAAAATAAAACACCTAGAATACTCCTGAATCAAATGTCGTTATCAATATCTTATCAAGGAAAAATGTTATCCTGCAGATTTATGATCTTTTTGTCTCTAACAGGTATCACTCACGCATTCATAGGCTTGCTCAAGAATATCTTGAGTGAGATGAAGTAAGAAGCCTCCCAGCAACTGGAATCTGAGCTTGGCATAAAAGCAGAAATGCCTTGCCTTGCCCAGTGTCACACTGATCAGGGTTCCTAATGAGCTGTGGTAAATTATAACTGTTACATTCCTTTAAGGGAATGGTCTCTCCTCAAAAACCCCTCCCCCAGAGACTGTAACCTGGCCTGATTTACCTGCCCCTTGACTCTGACCTATGGCTTTCGGCCAGGTAATCTGACCCCGACCCCAAAAGGGATAAAAATCCCTGTTCCTCCATGCTTCCCCCCTCTTTACCTTCTGGGATTCCTTTATTGGAAATAAAGCCTTGGAATACATCCTGAGGTAAGGGGCTTCTTTTGTATCTCTTCTCCCTATCTTTGAAGATCCCCTCTCCCAAAACCACCGAAATCTGAGCTAGCAGCTTGTGGTGGGGGGTGGAGGGAAAGAGAAAACTTCATATAACCTTTTGCAAGTCTCTGGAAAGGCCACTCAGTCTCAGATGTGACTTCTCCCTGTACAGCAAATTTTACGAACAGTCCCTGCAATGAATGCAATGAAAACATCACTTCAAATGAGAATGTTGAAGGACAGCATCTCTGCTCTAATCTCTGTTCTGATGCCTGAATAGATAATAGAAAACTCTCTGCAGAAAGACCAGGGAGCTTATGATTTCAGTGTTTCCCTGTCAACAATATCAAATTTTTAAAATTTCCAGAATCTCAGTTTGATAGAAAATGTGGATGCACTTCAGTTGCAGGACTCTTCTCTTGTGGTTTTTTGGAGCAACGCCTTAGATCTGGTCAGCTATCTTGTTGGTTTAATAAAAAATGCTGGCATCTGATGTTCACTTTGCAATTGCTGAGGAACTGATGCCAGCAACTAATGCTTTCCATATCAGAGCAGATATGGCCAGCAGTGTTTGTTGTTTCAATAGCCTCAGAGCAAGAGTGACCAAGGCCAGTGACACAGAGTCAATTCTCCGTCTCCCTCTCAAGGGACATAATGCATAGTCTATGTGAAGGAATATTACAGAGCACAACTGTTTTGGTTCTTTACAGGAGATGTATGGGTGGGATTAATTTCACATAATTTTGGATACCACTGTGTATCCATCTTCATCCATCTGGGATAGAATATAGGCATCTTATGCAATATAGGAAGATAAACTTTTCTTTTTTGAGCCTAATGCACTTGGTCTACTTTAATCAGGTACCCTAGAAAGAGACAATGTATGTTCTCGGTGTCTCTTTGTATCTAGGAGTAAGGAGGGGTGTCCATGTGCAGGTTTGATGCCCTTGTCAATGACATTTGAGGTGTTCCAATTGGTGACTGTCACTGACACACAGCTCCTACTCCAAGAAGGTATAGCTACCCAGCAGGTCCTATGTCATAGCTGCTAGACCCATCTGACCTTCTGGCCTCTCAAACTGCAGCTGATGCCTAAGGAAAGGAAAAATGAATACAGACCTAGGTGTCTACATTGGATCAGATGAACCCCACTCACACGATCTGTCTGAACAACCATGGGTTTAGATACAAATTTCAAGTCCTGTTGGGAAAGACTTGATATATGGAGCACTTCCTTCATCTGAGTTTTATGCAAAAAATATAACTGCTGCAGAAAGGAAGTTGTCTTCAATGAGAGGAGAGATCAAGTGAGATCCATCTCCCTGCCTAGGCAGAAAGGAGGGTAATGAGGAAGCAAAACAGCTCTTTTACTCCTTTCCACCTCTGTCTGCCCTTATTTAGGGGCGCAAGGAGACGCAGATCATATGTGCTCCTCAGCAATGTGGATGGGTGGTTTTATGGCGCAAGCACACTTGCAGCAGGATCCACATCAGCAAGTGCTCCAATAAGGGCTGCAGAAACACTGAAGTTGGTTTGTACAAGACCCTCATAATTGTCTTGTCTGAGCATCTCAAAATACTTAAATGGACTTATCTTTACAACATTTCCATGAGATAAGAGATTATCCATGAGATGACTCCAAGTTTTCCTGTCTCTTTTATTACAGTCATCTATTGCTGCAAAATTGCCAAGAGATATCAGCACAAGGCCTGAAAACAGGAACACTCCAAAAGTTCAAGAAATTGCCTGAACACTTGAAGTGTTCAAGAGAGGACCTCTGAGCAGATTGATAGAGAAAAATAAACAAAAAAGCAAAGCAAAACACTAAATTACATCATACTCCATGTTATGAAATACTTCATGTTACATTTGAAAAAATAAGAAAAGAAAAATCATCTTTTAACTTTGCATTCATTTTAACAGTTTTAATTTTAAAATTTGGAAAAAATTTTCTTTGCTTAGAGCTCAATAAGAACAGCTAGAAAAATTTATAATGAATCAGACAAGATTAACAAAGTCTATATATTTGATTTGATTATGTAACTATTTTTTGGACGGATGGATTTATGAATTACAACAGAAGAGGGATCAATCTACATTTTTAATCTTTCTCAGTTTTAGCAAGCATTAAAATTAAAGCTGTGAACATATTGATTAGAACAGCAGACTCAGTTGCAGTATGATAATTGTGGCTAATGCTAAACAAATACTTTATCACATAGAGCCTGCAGTATTAGATCATACAAACTAGCCACTAAAAGTGAGGGAGCAATTCATCTGTCATTCTGTTTGTACACTGATTTGCCCAGCCTCTGCCCCTCATTGCTGACTGACAGACAGCTTTCTCATCAGGGGGCAGGAAGGTGCAGTCTTCTTTTTTTTTTTTCCTTTTTTTTTTTTGGTTGTTGTTGTTTTTTGGTTTTTTTGTTTGTTTGTTTGCTTTTTTGTGGAGGGTTTTTTGTCTGAATTTGAAGCCAGTATAAGTATATGCATGATTTTACTTCAAATCTGAGGAATGCAGACTCAGTGGGATGACACAAGACTATCACACACTGTCAGAGCAAAAAGACATTCTGCTGTTGCTTGTAGGAATCTACTGAGGTAAATTAGCTACTGAATACCTTGATTTTTCTCTAAGTGGATCAAAACTCGTGAAAAGTGAGCAGAAATAAGCAGAAATTACCTGAACCCAAATTCAACAGTTGAGAACAAAAGACATATTTCCATTAATTTACTGTAATAGGCATGAGTACAAGACTTCCTATAATAATTACCAATCACTAGTCAGCATTTAGTAATAAAAAAACCCGCTATTAAAAATTAAATTAAAAAATTGGGATTTTACATTGTCCAATAAGAAAAAGGTATTTTAGTCTGGCTACCTATAAAAACAGCGACAAGATCAGACATAAAAAGGGTCTAGGTATAGACAGCACAATTTGAGTTAATTAAGCCCTTTTTTTCTGCTTCTCAAATTCTGATGCCTCGTGATTTGGGGATTCCAGAAGGGACATTAATATATTTATTGCGTTCTTTAAAAATCATTCTTTTCATATGTTCTTCAGCTAGTAATAGAAGTCTATCATCTCACAACAAGAGTCTAACTCTTTTGGAAAAAGAGTGACTATTTGAAAGACAAAATATAACATCAGATTAGCAGACATACAGTTATACATCTATTAATGCATATCTGTCTACAGGCAGTGTGATTTTGAACACTTATTAACAAAATCAAAAGACACTGAAAATTTTCCTTATCACACCTAGTAATTTTTTAGTTTTGTGACTGAAGATTTTTAACATTTTGTCCGAGCATCAAATGGATTATTATCTCAGCTCCAACCTATAATGTTTATTTTTTATCCTAGAAACTTGTATCCCTGAATGCAGCACTTGCATGTCAAATTCAGAGTACAATAGGGTGATGCAATGCAAATATTTCAGCCCTAAAAGCCAAACAGCACAATTCAGTTACACAGAAAGGTAAATGAGAATTGCAGAGGAGTCTTACTGGTTACATAACTTTTTAGAGAAGCAGGCAGCCATATCAAAAACTAATTATGATTCATTGTAACTTTTTTAGGGCTTCTGTTTTAAGATTTTTGCCTTTTCCACTCCTACTGGTAGGTTGTTGCAGAAACTCATTATTTTGGTAGTTAGACATCTTTCAATCTCCAGGCTCAGTTTATTCATTGCCAGATTGCACTGCCCTATGCTCTTTTTTCTTCCATAACCCAGCTGAAATCAATGAGACTAGCCAAACAAATAAATCAAATTGGAAGCTTTTTGAAAAACTTTTTCTTAAACCCAATGGCTAGGAAATTTAAATATTTCCCAAGCAGTGAATGCCTATTCAAATTATTTTTTACAAACTACTGGTGTTTTTTGCTCATGTCAAAACAAAAGAATAAAGACCTAGTGTTTAATATTGTGAGGGTGAAAACTTTGTAAATACAACCTCACAAAAATGAAAAGCAAAAAATGCAGAGGTTTTTTTTTATTTAATTCCAATAGTACCATGCCTGTTTAACAAAAGATAATCATGGCGAGCACTTTGAAACACATTTTTTTATTACCACATAAGATGCGTTCCACAGAGTTATGGCTGGAAGGGGCCATTAAATCATTTGTATAACACTGTATGCAGATAAACCTTCTGGCATATCCAAGATCATAAATTGACCTAATTACTGCTGCATTAAGCCTCAGCAATTTCAAATGGCTAATACACATCTCCAAGGGTGACACACAACCTTGATCAGTAATGTCAGGAAAAGGGGAATACAGCACTGTTATTACTCGTTTGCTCCAGTAGTTGAACTAAAATGTACCTTAATTTTATTTTGAAGGGTCTCACTTAATTCACTGCTTACAAATAAAAAGAACACTATTTCCATAGCAACTTCTATGTCCACGTGATTCTTAGGTTTGAATCCTCCTGCAGTACCATACCTGACTATGGAATATTTTCTGCCTGTGTATTTCAACTTCACAAACTCACTACTCCACTGTTTACATACATAAAGTTGCTTACACACTTTTCACCATAGGTTTGCACAGGACACTCATGGAAAAAAAAAGTCTTTTAATCGAGCACAAAGTGCAGTTTAACTTTCAAGTCACTGGTAATGATTCAAGATCACTATGCTCTGACATGTACTCATTCTTCCAGGAAGTATTGTATTTGGTTGCACTAAAATGAATTTTGTTTGAATCAATTCAGTTTACAGATCACTGTATTGGATGATGTAATGTAACCATTATCTATCATTTCACCAGTCTTTATTCTATCTGCTCCCCAAAACTACCTAGTCCGTTACAAAAAAGTACAATTTTGTTTTCTGGGACCAGATTTTACTACGAGATTCTTAGTCAGGCTGATTTAGACTTAAGAATATATGTTGCTGTTCACGGTAACATGTTGTATTGGGCAAATAAGTTTAGTAGAGTTTGGCCCTCAACATGGAAAAAATTACTTGCTTTTATTTTTTTCAGAGTTATTACATTTCTAACAAACTCGCCTGTATCTCTCAAATCAACAGAGAATAACAGAGTTCAGAAAAAAATTATATCTAACTGTTCACTTTGATTCACTGAAGCCCAGTATAATAAGCTGATATAAAACTATGCTGTAAATGCTGCATAAAATGTTAGCAGCATGGGTATAGGTATGTATGATGATTTATTTTTTTTAGAAGCCATAATTCTATCAATTTCTGCCACTTACTTCAGGAAAAAATGTAATTTTTTTCACAATTGACCATAAATATTTAAACCAAGGAAATTTATTTACCCTTTTCAATGATACTTATATCTTTCTATTCCAGACCAAAAAGAGAAAACAAGAACCAACCTCCTATTGAAGGACAAAATTATTCAAAACCCCACTGAACGAGCCTCTTTTGAAAAGCAGCATGCCATGTTTACAGTTAATGTATATTGCCCTCCAATGAAAAATGCATGTTAATATGCACACAGCTCTTTGGATAGCTCAGGAATGTAGTTACTGACTGAAATACTGTCACTGAATCAACTCTAACATTTTGATTAGGAAGGATATAGTGCTTCTGAACAACTTCCTATGTAAACCACTTCTCACATTGCAAAGGAAGACAGAGGAGAAAAATACCCTTACTACCAGCTAAGAGTTGAACAACCACTCACACCAAAAAATGTGTGATGGTGGAAGATTTTAATATACTTCGGGCAGTATTATAATACATTACAACACTGAGGTCATTTGCCATTCTTTAATCAATTACAATTTCATGTTTTCCCAGGAAATATTTATACTCATTATCTGCTTGTTTTTTTGCACAGGTTTTCAAAATTTACGGCTTACAGTCACAGTGGGCTGTGAATTACAGTTTGTGTCATTCTACACTATTTCTTATGGTCTAGGTATCATCGGTGATTCAGTTAAATCACATGCTCCTTTACACAAAAAACAAATATTAGGGCATAACAGATTTCTACTAATTTTCTCAGATCATCTGCTTAAATAAGAAAGAAAAATTTCTGTAGCACTTACCTGTAGAAGGCTGGAGGAGCAGCTTCCCTCATCCCAAAGCTGCCCTGATCGTTCTCAAGGTAATAGGGTACCTGTTGGCTGTGATGATGGATGAAGGGCGAGAGCTGGGGTGCCGTTTGCAAGAATACCACCGGGCTTGGTGGGACACTGTTCAGTGAGTGAAATCCTGCCAGACTGCTGGACCCAAAAGATTCAGAAGTAGGGGCATAACTGCTGAGCGTCGTAGAGCTGTAGACAGGAGCCGTAGTACCAAAATCATAGGTGGCTCCTTCTGGGTAGTTAAAAACTCCTGTCTTGCTGGTCTCCACGTACATGTCGCTGAGCGATCTTTCCAGGGGAATCTTCAGCTGAGGTCTGCTCAGTGTCTCCAGTTCAGTGCCTTGAATCTGGTGCAGCAGGGTAACTCCGGAGGTTTTGGTGTGAAGGGTCATGGTCAGTACTAATGGCAGCGAGCAAGGAACATATCTGCTTTTACTGTCAACAGCGAGATCGGCAGCTGGCAGTCCACCTAAAAAAAATACCAGACCCTATTCTGAGGCTCAGCAGAAATCATAATGAAGCAGCACTACACAGGTATTCCTCTAATCTCAGCAAGGAGGAGGATACAAACAAACGCAGAGTGAGCACTGAAAACACACATTCTCTCTCTCTCTTCTTCCCTCCCTCTCCCTCTCTCTAACTTTTAGGAACTCCTCATCTGCGCTAATATGCATTACAAGGTGCTGGCTGTGAGCCAGGAGCCCTTGCCTTGTGCCGAAGCTGGTTCAAACATCACTTCAGAAACAATTAGTTTTGGAGTTACACCAAAGAATTGTCCGTCTAAATGTTACTTCATTCTTACTAAGCGTTTAATTTTTCACTTCAGGGTGCAGTGCTTTGCAGCAACTAATGGGAAAGAACACTTAAATCCAACCAGGAAGACTAGTCCAGTGGTCAGTCAGATTACTGCCTTTTATTTCCTCAGCAGGCTCCAATCTATCTGTGCTTATCTCTCCTCCTGTTTGATTCATTTTCATGTTTGCTAGAAATATGTAATGTGTGCATTGTGCTGACCCTGGGCAGACTGTGCTGTAACCAAGATAGGGCAAAGCAAAGCAGAATGTTTGTGTGTGTGTGCGTGTGTGTGTGTGTGTGTGTGTATGTGTGTTTGTGTGTGTGTGTGTGTGTGTGTGTGTGTATGTGTATGTGTATGTGTGTGTGTGTGTGTAACCACACGTCTGTGTGTCTGTCTCTGCGTGTGTCTGTATATGTTTGTGTGTCTGGATGTGTGGGGAGCAAGCCCCAGTCAATAAAGCCAGCTAACAAAATTAAAATGTGCACGATACCTATGCAGAAGAGAAGATTTATGACATACTTCCATCAGCAACAGCAACTTGTGGTTACTAGAGTACTATAATAACATTTAAAAGCGAGGAAAAGCTTTAAACTAGCCTAGAAAATTATGCTTCCTTCTTTTTATGCCGTAAAATGATGAAATAAACATCATTCACATTTTGCCACATTTAGGAGATGGTTATTTGATTGCATGATACATAGATTCTAGGAAATTCTTTTTCCTAGTCTTGTGAACAAAAGCTTAGCAAACTTGAATTTTCAAATCAGACTAGAAAATCAAGTAATATAAAATAATCAAATGGGACCGGCTTAAAAAAAACCCTGACATGCATCTCATAGTTATATTTAGAAAGAAAAAAAAAAGGAAGAGAGAGAACATAATGAAAAGGTGTGGCATGCATGCTTCTTCTTGCAATCTCATTCCATGTAATTTTAACTTCGCACAAACCAGTTCTTCTGAACGAGCTAAATGAAAACCTCCAGAAACTGTTTCAAGCTCTCCAGCTTCAGCGCTGTAGTCTGTGGTTCAGTCAATGAAATAGACTAATGTCAACCCTAAATGCATTAATATATGAGCTCCTGTATGATTTGAATACTAGCAAAGCCCATGCTGTACTCAAACAACTCCCCAGTTATTTGGCTCAATCTTCAAAAAGCCCAAGAAACTGAAAAACTGCATATGCAGGTCACTAGAAGTGTCAAGAAAAGTTTACTAAAACTGGTTTTATTTTAGAAATAATATTGTGCTTTTAGAACTTCTACCAAAATAGCTAAAGTTTTTATATTGGCATGAATACTATGAAGCAATATATGTTTTTACCTTCGCAGGCACAGAGCTGAGACATCAGCACACGCATAACTATGTACTTGATATATTTCCTCACCCACCCAGCCACCCTCCCTACCCTGTTCAAATTTCAGATTGTAGACTTTGATCAAAGAGATAAGCCTGTTTAAATAACACTGGACTAAACGTGTTCCCAGTTAAAAAAATAATAATCAGACAACCATACCCAGCAGTTCAGAAAGTCTTCGAAGAGTTATGCTGAAAGTATGCCAGACAGTGTGTGAGAAAAAAAAGAGAGTGCGTGTGCATGTTCTCTTAGAGTGGGCGACTGTGCCTCTGCAGAGACTGACAAAACAGCAAGTAAGCAGAGCTCTCAGCAGCCAAGCTGCAGGGCTGCACGGGCTGAAATGAATGGCAGCTACAAGTTTTAGCCAGCCACCCTTACACATTTCATTTGGTGCTTTGAAATACACAGAAAAGGAATTCTCTCTTATTAAGCTGAATAATCTGAGAACTAATGTGAATCAACCCGCCATAAAAAGTATCCACTTCTATAGTGTGCTACAAAATGGACTTTGAATTTTTATCTAAAGCATTCTCCACCACGTATGCTCTGTTGAAACTAATATATGGACATGAAATAAAATGCTCCAGTTTAATAGCTATGCAGAAGATGGAAAACAGAAGTGAGCAAATAGACAGTTGATTTCTGAGTGTGCCCTATACTTCTTACATGCAATTTTTAAGAACCTCATTAATTATTTTTGGAAGGAGCTATGTTTCCAGGGAGTCAAATATTTAAAATTTCCACCAGATGCAAACAGCATTAAACATACTGTAGGGTTAACTTGAACCACTATCACTTCTGCTGTGTACCAGTTAAACTAGGGACCCTATGAGCAGCTCTTCACAAGCCACAGTTCTCCCACTGAAAGGGCTGAGCAATAGGCAGCTGAAGTATCCATGCAGCACACAGCCCTGCATGCATCCTGAGAGAAAAAAAAGTGAGTGCCACGAACAAGGTCTTGGGGATTGGCCAGCATCCTGTAATATCTGACTTACTTTTCCTGTGGAAGAAAAGCAAAAGAACAAGAAAGGGCAATGGGGGGGGGGGGGGGGGGGGGGGGAAAAAAAAAAAAGAAATTTTTTTTTTTTTTTAAAAAAAAAAAAAAAAAAAAAAACGTTTGTATAGAATCAAGAAGAGCGGAGGAACC
>CM031859.1:56422778-56554478 GCA_018697195.1 Certhia americana | reverse complement strand
GTCGTCCGGAAGTGGTACTCCCAATTCCGTCGGCCCGTGAGATAAGCCCCGATAGTGTCAAGAAGAAGCTGAATTACTGATCTTTGTATACAGAAAAAAAAAAAAATCAGTCCTTGATTCTGCTTACTATATGTGGGATTTTTAGATATAAGGAAACTATGAAATGCAAAAAGTTATCAGAGGGTTGTCTTCTTTCTTGTCCTACACAGTAAAGACTGTACTGCTTGCTCCAAATTAGCAAACATTGCTACTTCACCCTGCTTTAGAGATGGCATTAGGTGCACCCCACCTGTGGACTTGCCTCTCAGAAAAATGAGATCTATGTTTCTAAAACCTGTATTTGTGCTTATAGGTCAGGACTTACTTCACCACTCACTTTAATCTGATCTATTACATGTCAGATTTTACATGCTCTAGAACATGGAAATATTACAATATGGGAATGGGTACAGGACATAGCAATGATATTCAGTGTAGTTTAGCAAAAAGGTTATGCAATGACTTGTTTTTTCTAAATCTCACATCATGTATGCCTTTAAAACTATGCAGATCTCATACAGAAGGGCTTGCCTCATTCACTCTGAGTTTTTTGTTTTAAATTACATGTAGTAACAAGAGAGAGTAAATAAAAACATGAATTGGCTGCAGCACCTTCCTTTCCAGTGCTGCAGCCAAGCTTCCCTATGTATTTCTCTTACTTTAATGAAGGTCTAATGTTGTTTTGGAGTTGCTGAGCAAATAATACAGGAGATACATAGATACATAAAAATGGAGAAGAACTGGTTCTACAAAATCTGAAGATATGCTGACTTGAGATCAGATATAGTTTGGGGTTTTGCTATATTTCTGAAGTTTGGGAATATACAAATAAAATTTGGCTTTGATCCATCCAGATTTATGCCTGCACAGGAAGGAAAGAAAACAGCATTTAATGAATACTGAAGAGTTAGGAGGGACTAGTCCACTGTGACTGAGAAGCACTACAGACATGTTAGCAAGGAAAGTCAAAGCAGAAACTGCATGAAGATGCACAGGGATTTTTAATGAGAATTAGCTGGGATGAAAAAGTGAGGAGTCAGGCACTAAACTTCTCATGTATATCAGCAATTAATAGTTTAGATAAATGTAAGTGACTGATTAAATCCTGTATTCCTCTTCTAAAAATTGCAACCTTTCTGTTTTCCTTTTCTAGGTAGGCCAGAGTCACAGTGCTCAACTCATATTTTCCAGAGTGGGGAATTTACTCTGATTACACTAACAAAATATCAAATGCAGCAATGTTTAAACTAAATCCCATTTCTGTTGCTCTGTGGTTAAACTAGCATCATTTACAGCTGAAAAATATTTAATATGTTTCTAAAGGCAAATTTTGCTTATTTTGATTAATTGATGAATAGTTTGCATCTATTTTTTTTTTTTAAATTTGTTGACAAATGACAACCGTGATCAGATTATGTTAGTAAACTCTGCATACTACAGCTTGGCTCAACTGGATCATGGTTCCAACACTTCCAAACTGGAGCATAGCTTAAAAAAAAACCCTAAAAGTAGCCTTCTTCTACTGATGGGAAATACTGTGGAGCAAATGAAGTGATCTCAGAAAAAGAAAAAAGATAATAAAAAAATATAGAGGATATTATTTTAACTTCTCTAAATAACTGGAAGGAAGTTTGGGGATTTTCAGTGCCATTAACATCAAAATTTTTCTATTGACTACAAGTCCTGAAAGGCAGTCAGAGAATGGCAACAAAATAAAATCATTTTATGGATTAAAAAAAAAATTAAAGGAAAAAGGAGCAGACTTAACGTATTTTGCATTTTGGACAAGATAAAACAGAAGTTTGAATTTAAAGACAGTAAAACGCCATTCTATAACAGGCATTTTTCAGCACTAGTTTTAGTAAGTATTGCAACAAAAAAATGTTAAACTCAGAGCATAAACCATAAATTTTCCATAAACCTGCTGACAATGAAAGACCATAAACTTTGTCGCTTTGGTTCCACAGCTATAAAGATAGAAGCTTTTTTTAGCTGCTGCAATTAAAGAAGAATCTATTGTACATAACAGGAGGAACATTATGTTTTTCCAAGATTCCACAGTAACATTACAGAGAAATTATGTTGTGTTTAGTCCAGTGAGGAAACTCCTCAAGACAGACAGCTGGAGAACAGCACCATCTACCCCACTGCCTTATAAATCTTCTCTGGGGAAAAAAAAATACAAAAAATTTAAAGCTCTTGATACTACTAGGCAAATGAGGCATGCTTAAAAATTCCTTAGGCTCTAAGGAGAGATAAGTGCTTCATGCTGTTAGTGGAAGTTTTGAACATTTAAGTTTCATAAGTTGATACAAAGATGCATACCTTTTTTTCCCCTTACTCCCAAATAACTCATTAGAATTAGCCATGGCACCAAAAGGCTAGACCTAAGACTTCTAGCCCTAATATTTTTTTTGTTTTGGTTGGTTTTCCTGTTAAAAGGGGAGCTTCTGCTTTCACATGTCAAATGTAAGTAGAGGCTTTGCAAAAGAACAGGTGAAAATAGTTTTTATTGCAAATGGGGAACTGTTGAATACAATTACTCCACACATATGTTTATTAATATATGGCATTTAAATATGCCTTCAATTTTACCTGTAATTTGTAACAAAGACCTATTACATACTCTGAATTAATCTGTGCAAACACAAAAAATATTAGGCTAGGATGTCAGCATATCTTTTCAGTTAAGTATTCTGACATTTTAAATGTTAAGACTTTGTTTACATCTATTTATGACACTATAAGATTTTAGCCATTCCACTGGAAATCTTGTGTGTCAGTAATGAGACCAGTGATAATAATTTGCAAGTATTGGAGCCAATTGGAAGGAAATTATTTGCTTTTCTCTCCTTAGAGACTTCTAGAAACCCTTTTTTATAAACAAGAAACCCTTTTGCTGCAGCAAATAAGGAGCTTGGAGCAGGATCTCTGAATCTGGCAGGGAGCTGAAACTGTGTGTCACAGAACTGCTTTTTGCTATTCCTCTGAAACATCATCCACCTTTGGCCAATTTTGCTACCCTTGAAAAATTTGCAAGTTTTTAAGAGTTAAGATTTCTAAAAGCTCTTTCCTGACTGAGCCTGCTCTCCTCTCTTTCAGATCTCAGTCCTGACTCAATTTGGCATAAAACTTACCAAAAGAATGAATGACATGCTAGAGTCCAAACTAGTATAAATACAGGGTTTTTTCCCTTTTCATTACTCTTCTGGGGCAGAGTAATGGTCTGAGATTAAGTGCAGATTACTGTGCCAGTCAGAAGACTGAATTTCAGTCCCCAGATGTACAGACTGAATTTCCTGAAACCAAAATGGGACACCATCTCCCTTTTCAATTCAGTATTACAAAACAACATGTTAAAACATAGCCTTTTCTAAAGGAGTAGAAAACATACCATAATATAAATAGCTTGTGCATTTTTGCAATTTTTTCTTACCTCAAAGATGGGAGAGGATAAAACTAAATAATTCTGCCTGACTCATGCAGAATAAATGACTTACTACATATGTAAAATGGGCCAAAATACCTGAGTACTCTGTACTAACTCAAAAGGTATTAGCAAATACTTATGTTTCAAAAAGTTAGAATATGTTTCATGGATGCAGAGAGACAGGAGCAATAATGACATTTCTCTGCTTTCCTACACAAAATGTTAACTACTTGTGAACAAGGATGTTCACTGGTAGAAAAGAAATGATACCTTGGTTTAAGATTAAGCAGCATTCCATGCTTAATAACAAACAGAACACCCTAAAAGAATATTTCTCATAGATCTAGCTTTATGTAAAAACCAGAATGAGCTGGGAAATTCAAAATGGTAGTTTAGTAACCCATGTTTAGAGAAAAATTGAATGGACTGACTGATCACCATGATCACTAGTGCTATTCTAGCAAGAAAACTAATTTTTTGATGTCTTGCAATTGGCTTAAGGGTGAGGAATCTTCAAAATTATCAAATATTCCCATGCCTGAGCTCCCAAACACAAGCAGGTGTCAGAAATTAGACACCTGCTTAATCCATTTATGGGGAATCTCATGAACAAAACTCTCAAGTTTAGTTTATGAGATAATAGGAACAAAAGCAGGTCCAGATTCCCCTGCTGAGCCCTCTTGCCCTTAAGCAGGTCAACATTCCCACCCAGCCTAGTGTCATCTGCAAAGTGACTGAGCGGACACTCAATTCATCCAGATCAACAACAAAGATGTTGAACAGGACCAGCACCAACACTAAACCCTGAGGAACAGCACTTGTGACCAGTCACCAGATAGGGGTGGCTGTATTTATAGAAACATCTTGTACTCTCATTTAAGGCGGTAGACAAATAAAACTCTACTTGGGCTTTGGCCCTTCCAATTTCCTCCCTGGAGAACCTCCTGACATTCTTGTAGTCCTCCTAAGCTCCAGAGATCCCAATATGGTCAGGATATATAAGGACAGGCTCAGGTAGCAGGGCCTTCTCAACTTGTAAGTAAAAAAGACTCAGTAATACCTCTCTGCTATCTACCACCATCTGAGCAGAGAACACAGAGAAAATACAGACAGACACTGCTTGGAGGTGCATGGCAACAGTCCAAGGAGCAACAGGACACAAGATGGACTATGGGAAATTCTGATTTGATTTTAAGTCGTGATTTTTTACATTAGGAATTATATAATACTGGAACGAGCTGTCCAGAGAGGAAGTCTTTTGAGGATGACCCAATTTGAGTTCAAGTCACAACTGGACAAGTCCCTGAGCTTCCTGATTTAAGTCTTTTTTGAGCAGGGGTTTGGACTAGGTGGTACCTTGATATTTCTTCCAACTTATTCCATGATTCTCTGTGTCTAATATACAGATCTGCACCAAAATACTCAGAAGAGATTAATTCCCTTGGTTATGGTCTATTTACCCACTTTCCAAGGATACTTGATTTCAAGATCTTACACGTTTCATGAGTTAGGAAGGAAAAAAATTTACTGGCCTCCCTGTATCTTCTCAGCATTTCTGTAAACTATTCCCATCCTTATCCAAAATACCTTTGCTGCGCATTGCTTTAACAATGAGCCCACTTGTTCTCAGTAGTCAGTGGCACACCTGTGTTTAAACACTCACTGAGACATTGGTGATAAATAATCAGTCATCTTTTGTGGTTTCCACAAAACAAAACCAGCTGCCTTTTTCTGATAGAGATAACTATCTCCACCAAAAGACCCATTCTGAAGTGTCATTAGTTCCCTGTGTCACTGTTTCACCATACATACATATGATGCAGGTACCTACCTGAACAGTAAAGTGACCAGAGTGTCCAAGTACTTAGAAAGTAGAGCCAAACCCCAAAACAGAAGCATAAAATCAATCTTATGCCATGACCTAGTTTCTTCACTCATTTCTCTTCAGTAATGGTATTCAAATACACTAAATTTGGTTGTAACATTTACACATTCTCATTTCCTCCCTAGAAGCTGATCCTCCAATTGAAAGGTCCTTGTGATGAGGCTAACCTTGTCATCTCAAGCTTATTGTGACCCTGAGGCCAAGAAAACTCTTCACCCAGATTACTTGGAAAAGTTTTGCTGCTTTCAAAGTCCCATTTTTATCTACTAGACACTGGTAGCAAAAGTTCCTCACTTTCTGGGCATCTTCTGGTAAATGGATTTGCTTTATTTATTCCCCTAATCACTATCAATCAATCTCTGCTATTGCAGCATGCCTAATGTACCTGTGAATTATCTGCAGTCAGCACATCAAGTCCTCTTGCATGCCTTAGGTTCTCCCTATCCACTTAGAGATTATCACAGAGCCACTGGTCTATTGCCAGTGCTCAGTTTAGCTTTGGGCCTATTCTCACAGCTCTGAAGTCCAAGAGGAAAAGCCCACAAGGAGTAACAGTTGTTGAACTAATCAGTGTTGCTATACATGTTTCTGTATTCTCTCCTTGGCTTGTTATTGCCACTACCAGACCAGACATAGCTACAGCCACATCTGAGTAGTTGAATGCTGCCATTATTCATCCCTCCGGACCATACTCTAGAAAAACACAGTCAGACAGCAAGTGTTCACTAAAAATTACCATGTCTAGCAGGGAAGGTACTGGAAAGTAATTGTCCTGTGCAGACCCCAAACAAAGCAGCAAATTCAAAGTATAGTAGATGTTGCAGGAAAAAATGCTATGAGCTTATTTAACAAGCCTCTGTAGCCTGGAGATGTGTTGTCTGCTCTGGTCTACTTCTCAAAATTTTCTATCACTGGTTAAGAAAATATTTCTTAATTCTTAAAAAAATTCAGACCTACTACAAAAGAAGTCTCAGTAAGAGGTTCCCTCAGAAGACAAGATTTAAGTAGCAGAAATGTACCATCTATATTAAAAGATGCATTTTGGAGCTAATTAGTGTCTTCTTCCACAACAGATGTAGCAAAGACGTGTACAACCAGAGAGATCTTGAAATGAATCCTTATTAGAAATTTTCTCATACATTTACTTTTTTTTTTTCTTAATTGATAAGGATTGCATTAAATATGTAGTCCTAAATAAGGCTGTGCTACATATCTTCCATGATAATTTGAATCAGTTGTTGACTCCAGGGAAACTGATCATGATGAGCTAAATTATGAGTTTAAGTGCTTTTCTGGATCAAGGCCTAAGTCTGATCCTCACACACATATCATCTCCAACCATCAGAGAAATTCAAAATATGCAGAGGTTATTTCTCATTTTTGAGAATGACTTCCAAGCTTTATATAATTCTGGTTCTTTGATATAACATACCCTCCTTACTCCAGAGAAGAATTTTTGAAACTGAATTAACAAGCCTACAAGAACAGTCAATGAAAGCTGAAGGAAAAACCGATGGAAAACTTTCAGTTCTCTTGTGATTGTTATTTGTACCCAGGAGCACCTAAGATCACCATCAGAAATTAGGTTCTTGTTGTGCTAAGTACAAGGTATACTTAGAACAAAGAATGCTTACTCAATAGCCCAGATTTAAATATATCAGTGACTAAATGCAGTAGCCTTAAAAAAAAAGTATCTCCATTTCATTTCAAAAATCAAACAGACCTGATAATGTATCACCTGCTACTGTTTTGAAGTTGCATTGTTTTATAGAACAGGTCTGTTTTCTAAACTTTGAATATAAAATCTTTTGATCAAGCTATCAAACAATTCAACGTTTGCAAATACAAGAAACCTGTACAGAACTGATGAATTATCACTAGCAACAATTGTTCAAAAAAATCAGGGAGCAACAACGAGAGCTCCCACAAATGACACTCACGAACTAACCATAATGTATCTGAATCATCAATACATGATACAGCTGTTGAAGCACTCTGTTCTTGCCAGAACAATCATGAGCAACAGCAAAATCACACAACTTTAGTGTTGGCTTACCAGAATCTCACAGAAAAAGGTGACACCATCATCAACAGTGCACCATCACAAGACAGGAAATAAAACCCACACACAAAAGAAGAAAAAAAAATTTTAAAAAGCAAGCAAGAAAAAAGAAATCTAGTATTGGAGAAGGCCTAGGCTTCTTGATGGAGAAAACTTTCAAAGTCTATGCTTCTGTATAAAGACAAAAATGCATTGTCATCTGTCAAGCGGAACAAATAGGACCTTAGTGATTCAGTAACAGTTGCACTCTCTTGGCAGATATTACCTTGTTTAAGGCAGGGAAGATCAAAGGAAGTAACTAGATGCCAACAGATGGGGAAAAAAAGGTCAAAGTTATTTATTATTTCAGCATTCCCCTATCTTTATTTGTTCTTCCACCATTTTCATTGTTTTGTGCAACAAGATGGAGGTCTTTCTGAAACACAGCCATCAGTAATTTAATGAAATGGCTCTTTTGCAATACAGACTCTTCTATAAGTTCAGAAGTCCATCAAATCAACAGGTTTCCTATCCATAAGGAGTGAGTGAAATAGACAGTTCCACATACTCATTTAGCAGAATGGACTACAAGCCACAGAAATTATTAAAGAATTACAAAACCAGAAAGAATGAACAAAAATCACTGGCATTAGAAATGTCAAATTTAGAAATATTGATATTTGATTTGATGTCAAATTATAGGAAAACCAGAGTTAATATTAACTAGTAGCCATTTTTCCAGGGAATTGAGGTTAGAGTTGCAAAACCTTTAAAAGCAGCAAACACTGCTGTCCAGAGACCTCTTACACCTGTGGTAAATTAAATTTTTAAACAATTTTTTTGTCCCTGGAGAAATACTAATGCATTTAATTATTTATTGTGCAGGTAAGAGAAAGGATTATTTCTAGTAGTTCCTTAAGGAGCTCTTGCCTCAGCAATGCATCACCTGTGCAACACGACAGAGAGAAAGGGCAGACCTTTACTGCACAGAGACAACTGATAGAAAGACTCCCGAGCCATCTTTATCTGACTCAGTACTGAAATGTCAGGATATGCTGCTGTAGCAAGATGCCATGCTCTGGATTATTAACCCCTGTCTCACAAGACAGCATATTGATATATGCTACACTCCCTTCTACACCAAGTTATTAATTACCAACAGCTAATTCAGGCAGCGATGTTGCTCAATTCTTACTACTACACTCCTTCAAATAGCACAGGTATGCTTAGAAAGGTCTCTTGATAAAAAAATAGAAGTACTCAGTAGGGTAGACTCTATTGATTCTTCTCCTTTTAGTACAAATAGCCCTGATATCATTAGAACTATAGGGACTGGTGACAAACTACAAAATCAATGTGGTGACATTGTGGATGGCACCAGGAAGGCTGGAGCCCCTACGAGGAGGTTAGCATGCAGTGTCAACCACCTTCATCAGTTGTGGCTGAGAAATGAAGAGGTGACAATGAAGATGCTGAAACAATCTTCCTCAGGAAAGTACTGCCTTTAATGATCCATGGCTTAGTAAAGCTCCAGGCTTTTTTTAACCTAGTGAAAAATAGGACAGACCTGCAGATTCTCTGCAATCGTACTATAAACTGTTGTATTACTTCATGAGAAAAGTTTGGCATATGCCCAACAGCACTACCCCAAAATATCCCTGAGCTTGAGACATTAAAAAATTACAGAACCATTACTACTATTTAGTTTGCATTCATCCACTGCTTTGTGGAAGCTATTAGCACAGATGCAAGCTATTCCAGGACAATTGGTCCCACTGCATAGGAATCACCTTGCATGCATATGATTAATGTTTATAGCTAAAGCTATAAACTTTATAGCTTTTAGTTTTGATCCAAAAGACAGGTTTGCAATCTACTTGTTAGATGACAAAGTTCAAGAGCAATGCAGACTGCTGAAGCCTGGGCATGCCTTACTCCCAGCAGCTTCAGCATGACTTGTGTATACACAGAGAATAGTTGGGCACATCTGACCTGAAATGGTCAAGGGAGCATTGGGAAGGCACACAGGAAACAGATACCTGCTTCAGTGTTCAGGGAATTCATCTTCCTGAAAGCAAGCCAGTAAAGTTAACCTTTCATGTTTCTCAGGTTTTTAAAAAAAATAATTTTGCCATACAGCTTAAGTGATTTACCAGTGAATGGTTTGTCAAAAGTGGTCATATCCTTCCTCCTGCCTTCACATTCCTTCATCTTTCATGTTTCCAGTCTGGAGACTGACATTAGCAAAAAGTTCTTCTTGTTTTTGAAAGCTAAGTGTCACACTGGTGCAGCTCTTGAGCCAGAGTAAGAGGAACTGCAGGAACACATGGCCAGAACGAAGAGGGAGACCACCTTGTTCAGCAGCAGGAAACCCTTAAATTAATTTAACAGTGCACTCGATGAGCCGAAGCGCAAAGGATGTAAACTCTCAAAGGGATGTGTCCACCACACATTCAAATTGGTCATGATGAAACTGAATCAAATACACCTTGGGTTACGTATACCTTTTGCACAGTTTATCTGTTTTCAATTATCTGTATTATACTATGCTGTCCTTAATAAATAATTTTGTTTTATCTAAAGATTCATTGTTTGCAAAAGAAGAAATGGCCCCTGATTAATATGAAGTCATATTTTGCTTTTCACAATTTTTTTAGAAGGTTCAGTTCACTTTTTTACTTATTTCTATGCAAAAAAACAAGTGCAAGAAGAGCTACTTATGAACTTCTGCATGTTTATGATTAGCCAATGTTGACAAAGAATAATATAAATAATTATTACTAAAATTATGATTCAATTTCACAATAACACTGCTCTGACTTCTTTTACTAGAAGAGAACTATTTATATAGAATATACAATATTTTTAAGTTAAATAAATATAAAGTAAATTTCAATACCTGTGACAGATCAAAAACTGTTCATCCATAATATTAATATTAAAATTTGTTCTTCAGTTAAAGGTAGTTTCGCATGGGATTTAAAAGATTGCTGCAGACAAAATACCAGGGTTGGCAATTCAGCACTTTGCTCCAACATAGCAGCAATCCCTGTATGCCTGTGTTTAATTTTGTCAGAGCAAGTTGAATATGACTATATCAAATTACAAGAATACCTGTGATTATTCTATCACTGAAAGCCTGCATCTGCTACTGAAGAAGAAAAGTGCTTGTCCTTGCTTTCCACCATCATCTGGTCACTGCTCATTAATAAAAGAGTTCCACAGCTCTTATATATGAACTTTAGCCTGCAAAATCTGCACTGCACAGAAAGCACATGCTTAGTACCCATGACTAAATACAAAACCCCCACATTTCAGTCTTGAGATAGTAAAAAGCACTAGGATGTATTCTCTTATGTAATCTGGGTCCTGACTCACAGTATACCTCAGCAAAACATGTGGAAGAAGTAAAAAGTACTATTTCTATTCAAATTTTTATCCTTCAATATTCACAGTTCTAATTCAGATAAAATTTAGTTTGCGTCTTACAAATATTTCAGAGAGCTAGTTTTGAGAGACTGATCTCCACTGAATATCTGTGTAAGGCTGTGAAATATATTTACTGAAAAAAGGAACTGAGGGCAAATATTGGACAGGTATTTCTCTTGTGCTTATACCACAAATCAGTTTTATCAGTTTTAGAATTGAAACAGTAGTTAAATTCATTCCTATTGTGTAATTTGACTATGCTGAACAATACTGCAGCAGTTTCAATTCAAGTGTAGATGCCATGTATTTAAAGGTTGTCATGTAGTATTTTGAGCAATATATAAAAATGGTTGCTTATTGGTCCACAATGTATGTTGAACAGTGATGACTTGTAAAGATATCTCCAACTGCACCATGTGGAACCCATACTCCAAAAATTTCCAGCATCCAGTTTTGCCAGTGGGAATCCTTGTTTAATGACTTCAGACACGGCTTATTTTCTCATGTATTTCAAGCCACTCTTCCCTATAAAGTAGGGAACACTTGCTATTCATTGATCTTTAGCAAATAAAATAAAACATACTTTAATGCAAAAAGTAAAAACACTAATAAAAATATAGACCTGCTCTGTGACAAAACAAATATATGCTGAATGCAGATGGCTAATTATTTTAGTTGAGGTATCCAGACTACATAAAACCACCCTTGATAAAACCGAGTGAAATTTGTCAATACTTGAAAACTAAGTCGCAAATTTGCATTATGAGCATGACTGTATCCTCACTTAAATCAATTAATAAGTAATCCCTATAAAATTAATAGGACTATCCTCAAATACACTTTCAACAAAGCTATGTAAAAAAAATATGGCCCTTCCCATTAAAAAGGGGTGGTGGGTGGAATCCACTGCAAAGTCCTATATACTTTGCCCTATTTCTGCTTTGAAATGTTAATTCTGAGGAAATACAGAAGCAAATGCCCTTACACAGCCTCATTGACAGAATTAGCAGTTGATTTTTTGACAAGAATCTCTCACTGATTACTTACATTCTGAATTCAAGGAAAAATCAAACCACCATAAAAGGTGCTGTAGCAGCAACATTTGAACTCCAGCAAAGCTGAACCATTTTTATTTTGTCAGGCACACAGTTTCTTCTTTGAAAGGTTAAACTGTCATTTATTTTAATCTCCTAGACATTGTCAGTAACCACTGGTGCTGTAACAGTTCTGAAACTTTTCACTCTCATGGATGGAAGTCCATGATGAAAAACAGAATAATCCTAACCACTTTAAACACATTCTAGGTATATTTGTTCATCTCAAAGAGCAGCAACAAAATGTATTCACTTGCACTTCATGCTCTCTTTGTTTGATAGATACAGCAACTTCACAATCATATTTGGCAATAACCAGGCTTTCTATCAAAAGCCATCCAATTTCAATAAAATATTTAGAGGCAAGAACTACTTCATCCTATAGTTTTTTATTTATTTCTACCTAAATATGTTAAAAAAACATTAACATGGAGTTAATTGCTTTAAAAAATTTCAGCTGTAAACACTGAAATAAACCAGGGTCTGAATACTGATTTTGGGCAAAGCCTTCCAACATAATTTCTTTTTCTAAAAGCCTCAGATATGGTGATCTTGCAATAGTATTTACAAGAGAAAATGTCTGGCCTACACAGGATATGGGACACAAGCAGTGTGAGTCATTTACTTCATATTTTACGTAACTTACTTAATAGCTTCACATCACCACATTCTTTTCTCCTAAGCCAAAGCAGCTCCTTTAAAACTTCCTTCCTGAATGAAACTACACCACCACAAACTGGAAGAATATTCTCAAGCTAAGTTTCATAGGCTCATATTGCCTAAAAATGTAACTTGTACAGAAACAATCAAAAGAGATCACTGTGAACAATCCTAGCATGAAAATTTTGGTACTATAATCTTATCTCAAAGGAATGAAGTGCCTATAACATCACAGAAACCACCCTCCAGAAGAAGAGGTAATTTCCTTCCAGACAGAAATGCAACACAAATGCTCATAGAAATTGAAGCCTGATCATCTCCCAGAAGCTGAAGTGCTGAAAAACCTGCCAAGGCCACCATTTCTTCAAATAAACAGCAAGATGCCTATCTGCAGCTGAGTGGCTGGTAATCCTTGTCACTGCATCATCTCATTTGCTTTCCAGAATCTTTGAATTCCACATGAATTCCGTTCCTAATTCAACCTACATACTCAGATCTTGCTCCATTTCAAGACTATCCCTAGGTAATTACATATTATGCCAACAGAAAAAATTAATCAATCGAATAACCTGCATTTTAAGGAACACCAGAGGTCAAAATTATTAGATGTGAACAAAGAGTCACGAAACCAGGAAACATTTTTGTACGTGTAGCACATCTAGAGCACTTTACACGTATGGAAATACTGTTCAATAGACTTACATTTTCCATATGTATCTAAATATATACAAACAAAACATATTTTGTTCGATTCTGAATCAGCTTAACTTGTCAAAGAGAGAATTCTGAATCTTTTGGCTTTGCTACATCAGTGTCATGTACTGACAAGAAGTCTGAAGAAAAAAGCAAGGAGAGCCAGACTGCACTAATGTCTTCATCAGCATGTCTTAGTGTAACAGTTAAGCCAATCTGTAAAAACTTTGTTTTATTTACTTCTACATATTCTTGCAAAAACTACTAAATTGTATACAGGTCAGGTTAGCAGTCCTTCAGACTTCCTTCAGACACACAAAAAACCCAAACTGTACAATTCATATCAGACCAATCTGTTATGCATAACACTTAAAAACAGTACTTCTGCACTCAATTCAGTAGCCTAAATACAGCCCTTAGTTCTCTCTAGGAGACCCAGGATACCACATGAGGCTGGCACATATGGCCACAGAGGAGACCTGTGACCTTTGGAGCAGCTGAGTGTGAGCAAGTGGCAGCTACACCTCAGGGGCCACTGTGTTTGCATGCTTGCAACAGATACACACACATACATAGCAAGCTAAAGGAGTTCCTTCATCTTTTACTACCCATCTTTCATTTTTTTGAAAGGTAAGACATGGCCCACTGTGTTCAGAAACTACAAAGGCAAAGTTGATTGAGTTTTCATCAGGCATTAAGATCCTCCTTCTACTTAATGTTTTATTACCACTTCCTATACAGATTTCCAAATAAATTTCAAATCCATCACTTGTATTTAACTTCTAACGCATAAAAATTAACGACAAATTTAGTAAAGATGAAGTGATCATAACACCTATCCATATTTTTTAATATACCTATAGTAACGCAAGTATTTTTAAAAATGCTTTGGTTTCTGGAATAGATATATCTGCTATTAGCTTCCCAGACAGCTTCCCTTGCATTATCAAAACATTTTATTTTAAAAAATAGCAAATTCTGATAATATTAAAATTGAAATTTGACATGGAGTCTTTTTCTGTGATATTTTATATTAATAAATCAAAGGCAGAATAAAAGCATTAATTTTCCTTTTCAAGGCTACTGTCAATGTTTTGTGTTCAATTACTCACCAAGTCCTATTTTATTTGGAGACTTACTGATCATCTACAACTGACTGAAAGATATATCCAAAACAAAATACAAGAAAATTTAATCACTACCAGTTTTCCAAAATGAACAAAAGCACAGTTTTGGGGACATCAAGTAGGCTCAGATCTACTGATCTTGCATGATTCAAATGCACTATATGAAGACATGAGAACTGGTGATAGACAAAGCTTGTGCTTTGTGGAAAAGTAAATCATTGGTTGGTTGAAAACAGATGCCTGTATTTGAAATCTTTACCCAATAAAGCTGTTTAAGTTGGTCTTGGAGGAAAACTAGATAGAAGCAGAACAGACTGGAAGTTAACAGTAGGAGAAGCAAAGCCATATTGGTGCAGACACAGAATCCCTGCAGCCCTATTACTTTCTTCAGCAACAGCAGCTACAAATGGATGTTCAGAGCATGGAAAGAACAGTGTATGTGATATTTCTCATATATATTCTCTTAGCTTCTATTTTCTGCTCACAGGATATGCTGAGCCTAATCCAGTTATCTATTCAACAATCCTCAGTGGAACTATCTTCCAAGTTGTTTTCATTTTCTCTCCAACCTGTACAAACTGTTTCTATCCATATCAACCTCCATCAGAGAATCTCACAAATGCATGCTGTGCAGGAAAATATTTCCTTTTGCTTGTTCTGAACATGGTTTCTTGAAGTTTCACTGTGTGGTCTAGGCATCATTCTCCTTTGGGAATAACATCTTAACACTCGGTCCCTGTCCATTCCTTTCATTAAATTCAAAACTGGGGTCCAAAAAGACACATCAAACCAACTCTAAAGACCCTCAGAAGAACTGGAAGTCACAAAACATCTCTGTGCTTTATACAAAAAATTACTGGTTTTTCTCCTTTAGTACAGCACTGAAGTCACTTTTCCTTAGCAGCTGAGTTCCCAGTTTCCTGGCTCAGGCAAGCTGGAACGCATAGAAGAAGAAAAATAGCATTAAAATTCTCTCTGGACAATTTGGAAGGAGTGCTCTGAACATGTCTAACACAGCAATACACTAAAAGAAAGCTTAACACAAGTTAGTTACTTTTTTTATTTTATTTTTAGGGAATGAAAGTATGAATAGAAGCAAGACTGCAGCCTGGTTAAAAATTTCACAGGGGAAAATGAAAACTTGCATTTTGGTCCTGCTCCCAGAACTATTTGTGATTTATTCAAAGCTTTCATATAAAACTCACAAAATAAGTTTCAGATGAAGACTGAAATGCACAGTTGCCCTGGTTTCACCAAGCTAAACAATACAGGAAGACTAATGATTTCTCTGGGGGTCTATTAAAGCCCAAACAGCTTCATGCAAGGTATACATGCTTGGATGGTCCATAGCACCAAGAGAGAACAGCAGGCTCAGAAACCTGCTGGGGCAAGGTACATAGCCATCCCTTGCCAGCATTAAGGCAAAGTTTCTGACTGTGAAAGAGACAGAGTCTGGAAAAATTGCTCAGTAGATCAGTAGATAAAATCTGTTAAATACAAAAAAAAGATTTATTTATACTTCTGATAACCTTCACTGAACTCACCCTTCCTTGAAGGCATAGTCAAGTATGAGGTCAAAGAAACTGAATTTCCATATTCTCATTATGTAATGTAACACATATGGACAATGATTGTAACATATGAAAAACATAGAAAGGCAATTACAAAGGGTTGTTATTTTCTGGGTAATGGAATTAAAGTAATACATTTCCATGCGGGATGTTTTTCAAACTGAAAAACATGAACTACTTCTCACCAGAATATTTATTCTCATTATTGATTAGCTTCCTGAAAAATTTTAAACTAACAGTTATTTTTATGTCTAAACTACCAAGATATTTTTAATAGCTTGGTGAGTGATGAGAACAAATGGATTTTCAAGTGTATCTGCACATCACTCAGCCTAGCTTAGATTTATATATGTACCTGTGATTGCAAAAGTACTCTGGTGATGTAATGCCATGAAAAGCAAATGCAAGACTGCTCCTAGCTTTTTTAGTTATCCTCACTAAAGAAGGTTGCAGCAATTAGTAAAAAAATCATTTATCCGTAACCCTTCTCTGTCTGACACATCCAAAATATTTCACTTTCCTATGTCCCAATTTCATATACAACCTGTAAGTTCATAGCACCTCACCCGCTCAGTCTCACAGTATGATTTACATGCTAGCACCAGGCATTGTTCTGAGAAAAATTATAAACATTAAATGTTATTAATATTTTCCCTTATACAACAGAGGGACATGGCAGGGTTTGTAATATCACTTTACTAACAGAGCAGGATGAAACCTAGGAAACGGATGTTTTCCACTTTCTTGATCTAAGCGTGTTTTCTCATTGAATATCATCCATCAACAAAGTGTATGACTCAAATGCTACTACTACATAGATTATAATTTTGCAAGGTCAAGAATTCTAAGAAATCTAAAACCGAAATAAGGCCACCTTTGAAAACCAGAAATTATTCCACTGATAATCCTGTCAGCCAACCGTGCAGTCATGTGTTTGCTGCTCAGAGGTGGTCAATATCAAGAGAAAAGCTTCCTGTTAAAGATGAAGGCATGGGAGAAAGTAATAGTGCACTATAATCTAGGCATCAGTCTCAGTATTTTGCTGGAGCATCTGTAGCTGAACCATATGAAACTGCATGGAGAGGGGGAAGGGTTAGGCAAAATAGTCTGAGAGCCACTCCAAGTGGTTTAATAAATACATTAAAAATAATTTTACCCTTAGACATATTTTCCAATTGTGTTATATTCTTCTTCTAGGTACTTAGCAAGAGCAGTCATTTTCCATACAGGAATCCTCCCAGTACACTAGAAAGTCTTAGGAAAACTACCACATTCAATATTCATTATTCTGAATGCACAAGGGGAAAAAAAATGAAGAAAATCTTAGTTCAAAATAACACTTAATTGTTTGAAAATCGTTACAAATTTTCTTTTGCCTATATTCCAGGTACAATTTTAAAATTTTAACCATATTGGCTTTTCTCAATATATTAAAAAGTATATAAAGTTATGCAAATCACTGGCATCAGTCTGATGCCACAGTTTTCAGCTACATTGGGAGCCATCATGCAGTTCAATGGCTGTCTCTGAAACCATTTCAAATAACATTTTCTACCATGCTAGTTCCATTAGGTGATCCAGCATTCTAAATGTTGAATGTTTGCCTTCCCCAGCGTGTCTACTGATTCCAGCAGAAATACTATTTCGAGAACTAAATCAAATGTTTAAAAAATCTTAACCTGCACATAGGTTAACCTGATCACACTGTTTCATCATCAGAATATACCTATTGTAAGATCAAATCTATTCTATTTGTATTCTGTTGCTAGATTATTATAATTTAGTGGCATTCTGGTTACTCAGGTGCTAATTAAAATCTGGCTGTATCTATTTAAATCCCATCTGTTCTCTCTTTCTCCCTTATCCTGTTGGGAGATTGGTTGGAATATTCATAGTCACAAGAGTAAATCATGACCTGTAAAAATGGGTATCTGATTAATACAAGAAATCAAGATGAAGGAAAACAAAGTTGTACTGCCGTGTGTAACAACTATGAACAGAGTTCCTAAACTCCTTAAAGTTGCTATCAAAGCTTGAAACTTTGATTAAAAAACGATCCTGTACTCTCTTAGATTTCCCAAGTTGCAGGTAATTTTTGTTTCTGTTTTTCAACTTTTTGACATTCTTCTAAAATGATAGACAAATGAATCAGTATTTTCTGTTCTGGTATGCTTCAAGCACTCTTCTCAGTCCTTCCCAATGTTTCCCTGTTTCAGTATCTGAGGATTACATTAGGTCTTCTTGTCACAATATTGCACAGGCAGATCACAGCTGCTTAATTCCCTCTATATTCTTTCCAAAACCATTATTTTCTGAGACACGGAGTAAGATTATAATAAATGTGCAAATGCTTGGCTAATTCTATGATTCACGTTCAAGTCCTGCTTTCCTGACTCACTGTACTGCTAAACTGCTAATGTCAATCCAGGGATCACTGCTGAAGTGATACAACCAGCTTATAGCAAGGACTGCAAATTCAGCTGAGTTTCCCAGGAAACACAAGCACAGCTCTCAGCCCTGTTTGCTGTAGAGTTCCCTTCAGACAGGCACTATGCATACATTCTCAGTTTGTTTTTCCCCTTCCAGGGTATTTCTATTCCCCCGAACCCTAGGGACTTACATCTTCACTTGCAGCCAGGCATAAAAATGCACATCCTACCACCCAGGTGCACAGATACAACACTTTCACTATCCAGGACATGAAATATGTTAAGAACTGTGCCTTGGTGCCACATGGGTGATGAGTCCCATCCAGCACTGCAGTATGGATGGAAACGCTCACTCTAGTGAGAACTCATTTTGGATTAGTTCAGGGGTGTGGTCCATAAAGATAAGATAAGAACAACCTAAAGGTTTATTTACTTTGAAGTAGACATATCATTGTAAAGTCCAGAACCTATTTATATGGAGTAACCCTGCTCCAAAACATCCAGAAGAATGAAAATTTTCTTGCAGGTAAACTAAATTTTGCTGGAAAAGGGAATAAAAACAGTATTTGTCATAGGATTGAAAAAAGTTCTCTACAAATAAGTTTGCCTCTACTTGCTTATGTGCCACAGTAGATAGGCACATTCATTCTCATATTTTCCTAGCTTAACTCACTAAATCTCTGAAGTTTGCTCATTTTTACTTTAAAGAAAATACTAAAGTATTCTTGTCACAATGATACCTCAATAACTAGGAGAGAATTAACTGATTTTAATAACAAATTTTCCCAGAATTAATACTTTCAGCTGACAAAGTAGTGCATGACTTCTACAATTGCCCATACAACCAGCATTTATGACAGAGCATTATGACTAGCACAAAATTCAGTGTTGACAACAGAAAACATACATGAAACAGCACATTGTTTTAAGATGATTCATTCTAATCCCATTGAAGACATTAGCAGTTTGGCTTCAAATTTAAATTAGAACATTTTAAGACCTTAAATATGAAAACTAGGAAACAAGACTGGAGCTAGTAATGTTGGTTAGAAAAGAAATCCATTTGAATTACAAAAGGAACACTCTCTAGAAAAAATTGTAGAAGGCATTTGTATAACAGCAGATAAAAACTGGCATTCACTGAATATAAATCAGAATCACTACCATTTGAAACACAAATTCTGTGGAAAAAAAAACAAACCCCAAAACCAAACTATTAAAAAAACACTCAGACACATTTAATTATCCACTCACAATAAGTATGCAATATTTGTTCCATGGTAAAATTCCACATTACTTAAGCCATATCAAAATAAAGTTAGTTTTCTAGGGTGAGGAGGAATTAAGTAGGTAATATCACTAATTTAAAGGTTTTAACTAAATGACTGAAGACAACAATTCTTGCAGTTAAATTTCTTACTCTATCCAAATTTGTAAAAAATTCAACATAGTAGGATATTCTCTGGGTGATCTGCTGCAGGAAAGCAACGAAGCAGAAAGTGGTATGCCCTGAAGCAGTAAGGTTATATATTTTTAAAAAGGCAATATGCTGAGCTATGTTGCATAGGAAAATGGGCAACCATCCAAATAGGAATAGGTAGATGTGAATTACTTGCACTTACCTTTGATTTCCCCACTGGAAAAGCCGTCTTAGAGTATTTACTTAAAGAATATTCTTATCACAGTGTATTGCAGGAAATTTGAATGTCATAAATTAATAATTTTAAATTAATATAAGGACAAAAAATGTTATAAAATTTGAAAAATCATTTCAGGACTTAGCTATCAAACTCTAAGTATTGTGGTTCTACCAGCTGTATATTTAAACAACAATGGATGTTGGCATTCTTTTGGACAGGGCAGGGAGGGGCTAAGTGGTAGATAATAACTTATTAACCACAAGTCTGGTTTGCAAATGTAACCTCTTACACAGAGAATAAATAAATTTTTACCTTTTAAGAATATTGGTCAGAACTGTCAGCAAATTTGAAGTAAAAAACTTTCATGAATACATTATACTATGTATCCTCTTCCAGCGCTTTCAGAAAAGACAGCAAATACAGAGAAAGTATAGAAACATAGACTTCCTGGAGGTGTGTAGCCAGCCAATGTACTTGGATATGTGCCAAGAATCCAAAATGAAAACAGGGATAAAGAGCGTGAAGTTTTACAGATTTAGAACTGTTGAGTGATAAATGAAATTAGAAAGCTTCACATTTTCTGCACTAGATGACCATTGTTCTGAAAATGGGTGATGCCTATGCTTTTTTCTCATTCAGCACTGTCAGTGGGTTTTGGAAGATACTTCTGCCCAATTACAATGTTGAATCATCCTCATGTATAATATCACCTATAGAATGTGATTTATCAGTGAACACAGTTTTAAAAGCATCCCTTTTACTGGAAATAAATCTCAGAACTCTGGAGCACAGTAGTGCTGGCAGCAGAAATGTCAACTTTATGGGTTGGAGGAGTGTAGGGTAGACATCGACAGCTCCTAAGATAACTGGCAAAGGTACACTAGCCTAACTGGCCTCCTATAAAGAAAGTCTCTCAGGTAGAAATTGCCACGGGAGATGCTGGAACTTTCCTCCTCTGAAATGAGATGTCACCTTCATTCTCACAGTTTACAAGTGGAGTCATTAACACAGAAGAAAAAATACAAAATATGAACCCCACTCACATATGTCTGCACATAGTGCCCTTTGCACAATACCATTACTCTTAATTGCAAAGCTCTAGCATTTCAGTTTATTTAAAGAACAGTCTTCAGAAGCCTACACAGAGGCCTAGTCTGACAGTGCACCTTGTTTCCCTTGCACTGTAATTTGGCCAGCATCATGCACTGAATCTTTTCCTTCATTTCAAAATTGGGAGAGTTCTGCCATCTTCCTTGATTACAGTCACTAAACTTGGCATTCAACTTTTCATTCCTTTTTTGTCTGTCAGGCCACCCCTTATTCACACTGCTGATAATACACTGGAGAAGAAAGATACCGATGCTAACTCAGGAAGCCTCTAAGCTGCTGGATAGAGAAGGTGCATTCTTCGGGAATATTATAATAAATTGATCACATTCTCATATATTTAAATATGCATCCCCTTTTACCACTGCTGGAGACAGGACTTCATCCTACATAAATATGTAGTCTGACCCAGTATGGCCTTTCTTTTATTCCTGGAGTTCATTCTAACTAAACTACTAAGCCTTGTATACTACCTAACTTTTGTTTTAGAGATGAAATAAAATCACTTTGATCTCACAGATTAAAGGGCAGCAAGTTATAAGCAGATTGCATCTCACCTATGTGAGAAAAGCTTTTTAGAATTGTTCCACATCCATTGATGAAAACACATAGGAAAAAAGCTTCTCTTTAAAAGCCAAGTACATGGGCAAGAATTAGCCAGCCTATGTGATGTATTTTTAACTAGTTTATCAAAACCAGAGAAATCTCAGACTGGAGGGAATCATGCTATAATGCCATAATGTCTCTGTATCATCTACAGATTTCAGCTTTGCATATGTACCCTTGTGAACACTGTTCTCAGAGCACAAGAAGAGTCTTTCCTCTAGCTTCTCACATTGTAGAAACCTGACATGTTCACATGACATCCTGAGCCATTTCCTAAAAGGAATCCTCTCTAAATCAAGTGTAAATTAATTCTTCTGGAAACTCTAAAAGCTAAAAACTTGTTCCAAGTGATTATTAAAAGAACCTAAAAAGTTTTGCAAAACTTGTGGGCAAACATAAAGGGCAGAAACAACACCATAAAAGCAAGAGTATCGCTTAATATAGACACAACTTCTGAGGGCCCAGCTAAACCTGGCCCAGGTTGCAGTAACTCATTTCCACAGCCACAGGTGACAGGCAGCCCAGAGTGACCCACGGTCATAATGACATTCTCACATTCAAGAGGACAGAAGACATAACGGCTTCATGTTTGCAAACAGTGCTGAACACTATGATTAAAATTAAACAAGGGCAAGTGCTAGGAGAAATGAAACCAGGGGCATAACAATACATGGCTATCTGAGCCCTGGAGCACAGGAAAGAGAAATGGCAACCTGTCACAAGAATTTCCTTCATGCACCATAACAGGACAGAGACAGACCCAAACTGGGGTCTGCTCAGCCATGACCATGCCCTGGGACAGGAGCACAAACACTTGACAACCAAAAGGGATAATCTAACCAAAAGAAAAAGCTCATGCAAAGTCCACACCTCCTTCTCCTTTTGCTATAATCTGAGGAAGTTTCTATGTTATATTCACTATCATGATTCCGGATATTTGTGCTGTTCTAGCCATATTTTACTTCTTTCTCACATACTTTCTGTCCTAAATTTCTCTTCCTGTGTCTGATAACTCTATTTAATTTTTTGCAAGTAGTATGTTCCTCACCCACAATAAAAAGTGGGGAAGGGCGTAAGAGATAAGAGTTGGTACAAGAGTTATACCTTCTCCCTGGAAAATAGGAAGTTACATGCACCACGTACATGAAAACAAGCAAGAGAAAATGAATTGAGAAAAATGTCAAACCAGAGATACCCTTCCCACAGATAACTCTTCAGGGCACTCAACAGCACACAGCAAAATTCCCATTATTCCACAGGTTCTTACAAGATGGACCTACATGGATTCCTTCCCATTATTCCTACACACTACCTCAGGAATATTACCTCAGGAATGCACATATTATTTACATGAGTAAGAGTGGTGGAAATGAAGTTAAAAATATATCCATTTTTTCATCTGCCAGTGCGGAATATCTAGTTGTATAATTACCTAGAATTCAGAAAGAAGCTTTGGCAAATTATTTTCACCAAAGAGTCATGCAAAAAGGAGGCAGTTGCTATGTATCAGGTGGTATTGAAACAATGAATATTGATAATACTGGGAAGACACCTGCTTACTGTCACTATTTGGTTACTAAAGGTTTAAAGAAAGAGACAGCTGTATTTTTACTTCTAGATTTAAATGCATCAAGATTAATTAATTCACTAAGAAAAGTTAAATAGGAATCAAGTTAGCTTTTGGTGATACATTTCCATTTTCCCTCTGTACATATTCTTCTGACCTTGTTTGCCTAAGTAACAAGTTTTCATTTTATTCTTCAGACCCTTTTCCAGCTTTTCCTTTCCTAAATTATCATAATCCTCCATGAACTATGGTAAAATCTGAGATATTCATGCAGCAGTAAGATGATTTTACTACCAAAAGCATTATACATGTAGGAAAAGAAGAGACTATTTCAGAACAAGGCCACTCATGCTGAAAAGCTTGCTATCACTCTCCTGCAAGACACTTAAAGGTGACTGGAAATTTGCTGTCTGTCTGTGCATATCAGACAATCGTGGGGAAAAGAGAAAAGGTTGCTTTGTTGGGCTTTTTTTTTTTTTTTTTTTTTTTTAAATCCCTCCTAAGTCAGGGATCCATGGAAATCCAGAGCAGTATTTCTGAGAAAGAAGGTGGTCAGGAAACACTCATGTATATTTTTATGCAGATAATGCACGATCCTAAGAAATAGCTGAATTGAGACAGACAAAAATACAGGTTCCCATGAAACCAGTAAAGGACCAGGATTTTGGTGGTGGCATTTTCTGAATGCTCACAGTATTCTGCTCAGAATCCAAATGAGAAATGGAGAACCAAGTTTTACACATACATCAGAATATGGAAGAAAGAAAGAACCAAGGTTCATAATCATTAGAAATTGAGGCTGCTTCATCAAAATAAAGGAACCTTCAGCTGAAGAAAGCAGGAACCAATCAACTGGTGCTTAAAGCTAAGAAAAATGATCATGAGAAATCTTTTTTTTTTTAAAAAAAAAAAAAAAAAGTAAGAAAATACCAATGTGGGAAAAGGTTGGGAAAATACCACACAATATGAGGCAACACCTCTGTAACAGATGATGAAGAGAAAATTCAGCACAATCAGTATCAGAGGACAGGAGTTGTCAAACCAGCAAAAAGAAAACAAGCTGGCACTTTAAACAGAGTGCCAAAGAAACAAAAAAGTTGGTACACATGATTCCACATGAGTACTGGAAGGCATAAGAAATATGGCAACAGCATTGCCATACCTAGCCCAAAAGTAAGGCATGGACACCCTGGGCATATTGGAAACTAGTGTATAACCCCTGACACTAGCACGCAAAATAAAGAGGAGAAAGTAAAGCAACCAGCTTAATCAGAAGCAGATAGGGTACTTTTGTAGTTTAGAGAGCCTAATGAAAACAAATAGAACAGCTAAATACTTCAAAAAGCAGAACATACTCTAGGGATAGAAATATCAAGCCTACACAAAATGGATGAATGGGAGTCTGGGAGTCTGCTGTTGGAATGGTGACATAGTCCCTGATGTGCTCAGGGACATGAGGAAACACATGCAGTAATATGAAAATAATGTCAGATTATGGCTATCTGTGTAGGTACAAAAAATGTATCAGGCTATAACAGAGTGACCAAATAAATGACACCTTTAATTATTGTTTCATGGAGCAAATAGTTGCACAGTCCTCAATAAAAGATGGAGTGACTTGGTTCAAATATCTTGCATGCTTAAACAGCCCATGTAGAACAGCAACAATTCCATACCTACAGACAGCATCTCTGCAGAGGCATGAAATTCTAAATACACACCACAATGCCCTCAGATCCAAGAGGACATAAAAATAAAGAGTCACTTTAAAAAATACACAGGGAGAGCTGAGATAACCAAGTCCTTAGAAGCGGCTCCTTGAGGACACCATCTCTGGAAACAAGCCACTTCAGGAAAGGCTTGAGGAAGGGTAGAGGGAAGCTAGGAAGGAAAGGGAGTAGATTATATGCAAGAAAGGTTTCCGAAGGCTGAAGTCCTGTCTAAAGAAAGAAAACAGAAAGTCTGATGAGCTGTGGGAGATTAGGTGCAAGCACACTGTAAGGCAGGCCAAAAAAGTGATTGAGAAACAACTAAAGCACATCTAGCACTACGTTGTTCTTGTGGCACAACTGGAGCAGATGCCTGCCAAAGACTGTCTGGAGATCAGGGCACAAAAAACAGCAAGTAGAGAAAGAAGAGCAGCCCTTTGCAGAAGTACATGGAATAAGTAGACAGCTTTTAAAGGAAGCATGAACTTGCTTTGTGAGCTACTCAGGAAAAGATCTGCCTGAAATGCTGCTGAGTGTAGAACAGGCTATAGAAAGATATGAAATACTGAATAAAAAATTTAAAAATTGCCAGAGCCATATTAACTCTACTCAGGGCTGCTAAAAAAATCCAGAATTAAGTAATTAAGTTACAATAATGAGTGGTACACTCTCAAATCTAACTTCATACATTATGATTGGAAATGGCCAACAAAGAATTCTGCCATAAATCCATGGGTTTTTCTATACCTGGAATACAGTTTGCAGATTTTGTCCCTTCTTTCTAAGCAGTATACGCAAGGACACAAAAGATTTAAAATAACCAAGGATGTCAAAAGGTCTGGAGAACATGCATAATGTCTCCTTTTTATGAGGATGAAGAATTAAGTAAACTGGGATTGCACTCTTAAATGAAAAGAGGCACATTAGAAGAAGTATGACAGAGATCAGCCACATTATGAATGACATGGAGAAAAATGGGTGAATTTTGACTCTTTACCAGTAAAAGAACCACAGAGCATGAAATGAAGTCACTAAGACTCAGCTTCAAAACAACCATAGATAATTCTTCATATAACAGAGAGCTCATTGCTAAATTATTTTCCAGATGTTCTAAATTTACTTGGATTCTAAGGGACATAGAGAAAGCTGAGAAGATCAGCTCAATACTCAAAAGCCTGACCTAGCTTCTTAAATCCCTAAATTAACTGAAGGCAGGGAAATTATTAGCGGGAGCATATGCATTTCCTTCTCTCATGGTTCTTACCCTTCTCCCTACTAGCAAGATGGTTGGGCTAAAAGGAAGGGAAGGTGCATTATTATCTTTGAGCTTTTCAGTGTAGAAAGAAGAAGCCACAACACAACTTTCACGTATTCAGTTTGTCTTATCCTATAGGCTCCCAATTACTGCTGTGTGCTCTAATTAGGCTGTGCTGTTCATAATGTGCAAATAGCCAAGGTCTGTCCAGAGGCTGCACAGTCTCAGTACAAAACAAGGAGAAAAGTGCAAAAGTGCCTTTTCTTTTCAACAACACTTGGTTAGAGTGCACCAGAACTGACCCTAGATTCAGCACATTATCTTGGAATGTTAGCAGGCAAATATTTTCATGTGCAGAGAATAATTCTAAGCTCATATCTGTTTATGCAAATCCCGTCAAGCACAAATGTTTAGCTAACCAAAAGTCCTTCTAATAAACCTAATTATTTTCGTCAAGTGTCCTGTAGTGATACACATGGAATAGTTCTGTCCTGCATACTGCAATTCTTACCACTTCATACAGTTAAGCATCTGGCTCTAACAAAATATTATTTAAGAAGCATTATAGAACTGCATTATAGAAAGTCTATAGACACTGCCAGAAATTAAGGCTGTGCACATCTCTTTTCATATCTTCAGCTTCTTACAACAGTTTGGGATAAAATTTATTGCAGTGATTTGCTGTGCTTTACATAGGATACATTTTTCCATAGATAATCTGTGATGTTCCCAAGGACAACACTGAGAAAAGTATATCCATTATCCTTTTACTGATCATTTCAAATACCTCTGTATTCTCAAGCAGAGTTCAAAACAGTGGAGTTTGATCTGTAAGTTAGAAGGATCTTCAGCTTTTCTGTGAAATTTTACTTCATTTTGATTAAAGTAGATTGTTCTTACCAGCTAAAATCTCTCAGTCTAAGAGGAAAATTATTCTTGAATCTCACTGCACATATTTTAAGAACCTCTACATTCATATCATCTCTCAGCTTGGTTACTGCCTTTTAGCTTAAATAGCACTATCCATTACCTGAAGATTACAGTCCTGGATTCAGAGTATTCTGTCATATCTCTCATATCTCTTCCAGATTTCTTCCTTTCAAATTACAGTTTATAATTTTTTTGCTCATCTTCTAAACCAATTTTCTAGCACATGTGTGACCTGAACAAAAATTGCATAAAATGTAACGCAAAACCTTATACATTGAACAGATATTTCTCTACATCCCAGGATATGAGACTCACTAAGGGAAAGAGACCTTGACAGATTCATTAGTCCAACCCCCCCCCGCTCAAGCAGGGGCAGCCAGAGCATGTTGCTTAGACTGTACAGAGCCAGACTTTTAATATCTCCACAGGTAGAGGCTCCACAACCTCTCTGGGCAGCCCATTACAGTGCTTGACTACCCCCTTACTTTAAGAAAAGCTTTTTTCTGCATTTATGTAGAATTTCTCATGTTTCAGTTTGTGCCCACCACCTCCTGTCCTTGGGTATCAGTGAGAAGAATCTGGCTCCACCTCCTTTCTGCCTATTTAATATGTGTTTAGAGCTGCCTCCCATCAGGTACTCATACACATTGACGAGAACTCCTCAGACTTCACCCCAAGCTGCAGAGAAACAGTTTCTTCTACCCCTTTAGATGCCCCAGTCCCTGAATCACTGCTGCAGCCCTTGCTGGACCATCTGCAGTATATCCATATATATTTTTGTACTCTTAAATATCCACTGAAACGCCTGAGCATATTGAGTCAATTACAGCTGCACTAATGGCATCCATTCATAACCATCCAATGAACAACTACTACACTGATGTGTGCCTGCAAACACCTAAGTACATCTAAGTACACCTGTCTTGAAGTATCCTTTAGTTGACTTCAGGTAAGGAGATCTCATTTTTTAGGGAAAATTGACAGTATTACTTGCCTTTCATTTTATAGCATTACAATTCTGCTTTACAAATGAGTAAACTGTACAGTTCAGTTACTGCAGACCTTATGATTTAAGGATTTTAATCTTCAGCAGTCTAATACTTTTAATACTTTTTCTGTGATTTTTCCCCAAATGGTTCAACTAATGTTGATCAAACATTCTTAGTCTGGAAAACATATTATCAAAGAAATAATCAGATTACTGTGCACAACAAAAATTTGGGTTTATTTTAACTCATTTTTTCTTTATCACCTAGTTTTTAGTCCCTCCTTCCTTGAAAATGTTGTCTAAAGCTTAGCATAGAACTGAAGACAGACTATAGTTAACCCCTCATCTTTTTTATTTTGCAAATAACAGATACTGTCTCTGCCAGTATATAATCAAAATATTTACAACTTGACAGATGATAAAAATATTAGCCTTGGAATCTTAAGAGTAATATCTCTTAAATTATTTCATCATCCTACTTTAAATACACTCATTTGTAAGTTTTAACTTCCTGTGTAAATAGGAGGTGAAGTTAAGATTGGCACTTAAGCCTCAGGGTTAAATATGAATGTATGAAGTGCTGTATAATGCTAAATGCTGAGAAAAATAGGTCTCAAAAGACTAAATTCTACTAATCTTATATTTATCCCATCCATGATCTCTAAAATAGAAACAATACTATTTTCTTTTCCTCAGTGATTTTGAAATGGTATCTTATACTAAACCACAAAAATACTTAAAGGAAATTAATAAAGTTATTAATGTCCACAATGTTTTAATAGCAATATTTAAAATAAGGACTTTATCATATATTACACAATGATGATGAAACATGGGATAGATGTTCATCAGTTATGCTTCTTGCATTTTGTCTCAGAAAAAGAAATTTTACAAGAAATATCATGCAATCATGTCATTAGAATTTTACCCCATACTCTGCATACATAATAAAGCTGAACTAAGAATGAAATAGCAGTACTTGTAATTTTGCAGTATTCATATTTCTGCTTTGATGTTCAATATTTATCTGATAAACACATTACTGAAAAAGTATCTTTCTCATTAGCAGTAAGGAATCAAGTATCTATACATATTTTTTTTTACTAAAATACAGTCTCACTGCTGAAATAATACTTTAATGTCAACAGAGAAAACATTGTTTCTCAGGCCACTTGCTGAACATGCGCCAACGGACATTGTCTGACACACTAAGGAGAGTTGTGGTATCTGCCATAAAGTATGAAATTGCATCCAAAAAAAAAGTCTTTACTTATTCTTATAAGAACAACATTCCAAAAATGAATGTAAGGAGGGAAAAGGGGAAAAGGAAGGCAAAGCAAAAGTTTTAGAAAAACCACAACAAACACAACATTATTTTAAAAATGTTTTCAGAACTTCCCCTTGACTTGCAGTTGAAAAAGCCTATGGTCACTAAGAATTTATTTGAAACTGCTGAAAAACCTGTCTAGCTTCCCACTTCTCTTCCTGAATCAAACTGTGGAGGGGGGAAAAAAAAAAAAAAGCGTCTTCAAATTGCTGACATACCCAGATAACAAAGGTCAGTTCTCCAGGAAAGGACTGCATTTATAACGTACTGTATTCAAATACATATTGTAACAAATAACAGTAGATAACAGATTTTAGATAAGCTGATGATGACTTGAAGTTGATCAAAAAAAAAAATCATTTTGCATGTATGTCAGCCTAAAGACAGTTACATTAATACTGATCGCCTCCAGGGAAAAAAGACATGCACAAATATCACAAGTCAGATTCTGGCCATTAGAAACCCCTTTTACACCAATATGACCAATGAAGTCAGACACATACAATTTCCATACAGATCAACAGAGAAAATCTCCCTAATCTTAGGTAATGGTTCCAAGTCAAAATACTTTCATAACCATTTTTCCCTTCACTACTTAAGTCATCTCTCTAGGACTCTACTTAAAGAAGTATTATGCCTTTATGGTGTGCCAAAACTTGAGGAAATGAGCAGTAATGTGATCCCTCGGTCTTCTTCAGGAATTGTTGGCTACCAAGTACCACACCTGAAGTGTTTCTACACTGGTGCAGGCAGCAGGAAGAATAAACAAGAGTAGCTGAGGCTTTGGCCCAGTCCCAAAGATTTGACATCAGTGGTATAAGTGAAACCTGGTGGGATGAGCCCCTGGAAAAGCTTTTTTTGCAGGTGCTGTAGTCCATCAGTTCTGGTCACATTTTAACCATCACCTCCTAAGGACACAGGAGCAGCCAATTCCCAAATGTAAGAATTCAAGCAGGTGAGGGCAGAAGGCCAGCTTGGCTAAACAGCAATCTTTTCCTGAAAATAAGGACAAAAAAGAATGTGTATGCCCAGTGGAAGCAAGATCAGGTGACATGGGAAGAATACAAAGATGGTGCCTGCCACTGTAATGAAGAAATTCATGCCACCAAAGCTCATCTGAACAGAACTGTGGGGGCAATAAAAAGCATGCTTTCAAATATATTAATGGCAACAGGCAGTGTAAAAAAACTGACCTGTTACAGGAGGTCATGCTCACATGGTCACCTCACAAACAGGGCCAATGTAGAGATGTTTCACACATTCTTTTCCTCTGTTGTCAACATCAATGACTGAGACCACCAAGGAGTGGTCTCAGTGTCCTGAGCTGGAGGACCATTACTGTGAGATTTATCAACTCCTGGTCAACCCTGGAAGTGGGTCCAGCTGGTGAAGGCCTTGAGGAGAAGCCAGCTCGGGTCATTTAGTGGGTTCAGCCTGGAGGAGACCCCATTACAGTTACAGCTTCCATGGGAGGGGAAGAGGAAGAGGAGGCACTGGTCTCTTCTCTCTGATGACCAGTGATGGGTCCCAAGGGAATGGCCTGAAGTTGTGCCAGGGGAGGTTTAGGTTGGATATCAGAAAAAGGTTTTTCACTCAGAGGGTGATTGAGCACTGGAACAGGCTGCCCAGGAAAGTGGTCATAGCACCAGCCTGACAGAGTTCATGAAGTATTTGGACAATGCTCTTGGGAACATGATCTTCAATGGGAGCAAAAGAGGAGGAATTTTGATAATATATTTCCTTTCTAAATTGCTTATTCTCTGACTTACAGGGTTCTCGGCCTTCCATTTTCCGGTAGTTCCTTCCTAAGCCACTACTTCAGTGGGATCAGAAGTACTGCTGGCAGGTTGCATGGTTTTCTGATCCAAGAATAAAATGCACACATACACACAGCTCTCACATTTACTAAGTTTTTTTTAGATCTGTTCCCTGATCTAGATTACAGTACAGTTCAACAGCCAGCAAGTCTGATCGATAGAAGGGTGACAGTAACTCTGTGACAATCACCAGCAGGACAGCTGGAACCTCTCAAGTCAACATTGCTAATAGACTGTTTGTAAGGTGAAATCACTGCCTTACTTATTTTCATGCAATGTCAACATTCATAAACCATAGCCTTTTTGGCTGTAGTCCACTCCTTTTTAAACAGGTATTAGCAACTAATTCTTATTTGTATTATTTCGTTATTTTTTAAACACAAAGTCAGCTTCAAACTCCTTCACACCTGAAATGATTTTCAACTGCACAAAAAAAGACATACAAGTCTGAAAAAATCCCTCAGGGAAGAAAAAATAATTGTGTAAGACTCTGGGTAGATACATACAGACGTGCACACACAAAGCTAGCAGGCATTATATGTCTGCAGAACATGTTCATAAGCTGCCTTGAAGACAGCAATGATATATAAACCTAGTCCTGAACTGTTAGCAGTGGGAAATAAAGAAATTATTATTTTAATGACCACCTTTTCAAATCAGTTGTATTGCATTTCAACGGTCAGTAAAATAATGTGGCATATTAGAAAAGGAAACTGGAAATCATGATAAAAAGGTGCTTAAAACCCAGAGGACTAGGATTTAATTTTTGTAATCTCAAATAGCCACTTTTGGGAAAGTGGGGTTTTGAAAAAAAAAATCAAGCTTGGCCTAGGTCTTGCCACCTATAAATCATTTGCTAATTAATTATTAATTCATCAAAGTGTCTAACACTCAAACAAAAACAGATATGACATGCTCTTTGTGAACTTACTGATATCTCCCTTGCACTCAGGCTATGTGAACACTTATGTATACTATGTTATTACTTTATGAAAAACTGATGGGGCTCACAGACTTCCTAACTGCCTACATATGTGAAGGGTTAGAGCTGGAGGAAAATAATAACAGGTGTTTTACTAACTAATTGATTCTGAGAATACATAGTTTGAATAATTTCGCCTTGCCTAATATTTAAATGTAAGAAAATTCCTTTTCAAATAGTAAAGATTTGATAAAGTAAATTATTTTTTCAAAATCTTCCAACTGTGAAAAGAACATCAAAACACACATAAAGGTATACATATATTTTATTTACACATATTTTTTAAATGTGGGGTTTATTTGCATTCTTTGCCTCTGTTGTCAACACTAGTGTCTGAGACCACCAAGGGGGTGGTCCCTTCATTCCATGCTGAATGTTCTTCTTCCATAAGAAAAGAAATCATATTATTATTGTATAAGGTCCATCATCTGTCAGAGCCAAACTTCCAGCCCTGAGCCTCATTTTTGCATTTTCTCACTCAGATAAGATGCATATACGAACAAGTTGTACTAGAAATCAGTACAAGCACACATACACACCCCACTAAAATAATTCTTTAAGAAAAAGCACACTCATAATTCAGAACTGAAACAAAATGAAAAATTACAACAGGTTTCATATTTACTACTCAACCTACATAGATTATAATGCACATACCTATAGCACCCCCTGGCCTCCAGAATTAAGGGAGTTGATGCAAAAAATGAGACTGTGATTCTTAGAGAGAATTCCTCAGCAGTAAAATCAGAACACAATGAATTTTCACAGGAACTCTGGAAAGTGATTTCTCTGAAGATTGAAGTCCATAATATGCAACTATACAAAATATAAATGGGAATACTTTCTTTATCCAATCCAGAGCCAGAGCTCCTACCACACACAGCTGACTATTCCTCTCCCTAGTCCCAGGTAAGGTTGCAATACCAGCATTGGAAAAAAAAGATTAGAAATCTGTAGATTCCCTCAATACACACTACTAAATTATGGATAATAAATTCAGGATGAGGACAATAATAGGAAGAGTGAAATTAAAACCCTAAAATTCTTTGCAAGTAAATTCTGTTTCTGATTCAATCACAGTGACAATACAGAAAGCATTATGCTTTTTTCCACTAGTAAAAGATGTTGCTAAGGGTACCCAGACAAACAAACAGGCTAGAGAGGAGAAGGGAAAAAAAAGCCAAGCAAAAATCTCTTGAAATAAAAAAATTCACAAGGTGTCCACAGGATGCCTTAATCTGAGAAGATTGATCCAGAAGCTGTTTTGCAAAGAATGAGAAATCTTTTGAAAAGTAGACAGACTTTTAAAGCCAACAATAAAGTGAAGACATAATGTTAAAAGATTCAAGGATGTGTCTATTAATAGAACAGGTGTGTAATACTCTTAAAACAAGGTTTCATATTACTGTAGCAATACCAGCATGAAAATTTAAATAAATATTTCAATATTCATTAATAAATTTCATATCACAGCCATCTGACACTACGTCATCTAAGTAAGAAATCACACTAAGAAAGGCTCCTGGGAATCCCACAGCTATCAGCAGAGTCAGAATTAGAGTGTGGGGACAAAGGGTCAAGAGTAGTAAAGAACAACTAGAGAACAATAGAGAACAAGAGCTATGCAAAGCTTTTTCACCTAAGCATATGAAAAGGATCCAGGAAAATTCATGTCCTAGTCCTGTACTTCAGTCAGACAATTGATCTTCTTCCTAAACACTGCTCCATTCCATAAACTACAACTTAGCACAATGACAGCTGTGTCTGAGGGGATAGTCTAATAGGAAATCTCTAGAGAATTACATCTTTTCCAGTTGTTCATTATCGCTTCTTAAATATTTACACCTTTTTTGCAAGCTTCTGACCTTAATGTTTTCACCTGCTGTCTGAAGGATATTTCTATTATGAAACTAATATTCATACACAGAAATTAATAAACCACTGCCATTTATAAGGGTAATTGTCTTTGGTTGAAACTAAACCAGATGTTCTCCTGGTGCTCTCCTACAATTTAATTCATTATTCACAATTTTTCAGTTGTGGCAGGCTCACTTAGAAGAAAGAAGTATATAAAGAAATCATATGTCTCTTTTGACAGATTTTCTAAATAATTCAGGTCCTAATATTTAACAAAATTGAGCCTCCAGCTATCTTTACAAGAAACAAGCTATTATGGAATTTTTTAAAAGCCATTCAGGTAAAAGACGACACCCTCTTCTCTACCCATGTGAGAATAATCCGAAAAAGCTTATGTGTGCATGAGTGTCTACCATTTTCCTAACTCATATGCAGGAAAAATTCTATTGAAAGGTGGCAGGAAAGCCCTTTAATAACCTAAAAAAAAAACAAAAAAAAAAAGAAAAATCACACCCAGAAATCTACACTAAATGCCAATTTGAGAAACAACATAATTTGAGTATAGCAATACTTTTCAGAACAAAACAAAAATATAGTTTCAAGTCGGAAAGGAAAGATGTTGAGGGGAGGGCAGGGGAATAAGAGCTTATCCTGGTCCCAACCAGGGCAGGGTTAATTCTTGCAGTAGCCAGGAGGTGACTTGGCTAAAACACAGAGGGCTTCCTTCTGGGACTTGTACCCTCTGTCATTAGTATTGTTGCTGTTACTGTTTGCTTTCTTAAATCATTGCTGTTTCCAGTTAATTTTTCTTATCTCAAGCAGTGATATTTACCTTTTGTATCCCCAATTCTCATCTCCAACCTGAAATGAGGAACAGAGAGGGGGAAGAGAACAAGCAGCACATGGTTTGAAGAGTCTCAGAGGGAGCACCACACCCAAACCATGACAGAGACAAGTAGCATCTCTCTAAAATTAACTTCTTGATACGTGACATTAGTTTGCACTAAAGGTATCATCACTACAGACAAGAATATTTAAATATGCATGTGTGTGTGTATGTATGCACACACACAAATATATGCATGTGTATAGATATATATGTGTGTGTGTGTATATATATATATATATATATATATATATATATATACACACTACACATTAATATATTCATTAAAGAATGAAGCCTAAGTTTTTCATGTTATTTGTTCAGACTCAAAGGAAGCAACAACTCTCCAAAGGAAAAAAAAAAATACTTCAAAGGTAATTACAAAAACTGCAGCTTTGTGATTCACCTCTTCCTCACAGATTTTATGGCAGTTTGACTTACTTTGAAGTGAGAAAAAGCTGCAGAAATTGAAAGCTGTCAAATTTATCTGAATTATGCTTTTGACTTTTGTACTCTCTGAAAACACTTGCAACCAAACCATTTTCAAACCATGAAATTAATCAAAGTTTCCTAAACCATTCAACACAGAGAAAATTATCAGAGACTACTGCAACATCTGAAGATGTCACTGTTCTGGTTATGCATCTCCTCCCATCTCAAGACAACATGGGCAAACCTTCCTGCAGATGTGACAGAGTTGGCAGCTGCAGGATCTGAGGAGACTCTCAACATTCTCTGCCTTCAGCAGACCCTGTCAGCAAGAGGGACAAGGGCTACCCATGAAGGAATCAGGGAGCAGCACACATTCAGGGAGATACCACACAGGACAGACAGTGCAGTCTTGCTCAGGACTGTCACCACCTGAGATGGTACAGGGAACAGGGAGGGACAGTGTAGAAGGTAAGGCCTGAACAAAAGAAGAGGAAGAGCAAAAAGTAAAATAAATAACAACAATAAGGAAATAAGCAAGAGGAAAAAATATGGTGACTGTCAGCCAGTAGAAAGTCCACCAGCAAAGGGACTAAATAGTTTCCTTCTGAACTATGCATCGAATGGTAACTGGCATCTGCCTGGTAACCAGGTGACTTTTTCTTGAAGGGAAGTAGTGTGGAAACACAACTGGCAATGGCTCAGCCTGTGGAGCCAGTGGATTACATCTTGCAGCAGCACGAGGTGAATGTGCCTTCCAGCCTGAGCCAAGCCATGGCACATACCACCAGAGCATCTTTACAGCAGCGCTGGGAGCAGCTCAGCTCAGCCAGTGGTGAATTCTTCCTTCATTTCCCCTGCTTCAAGGACAAAAAAGGCTCCAAAGACAAGCAACATTACTTCAAATATTCTTCATAAGCATTTTCTATGTTAACATTCTGTGGGCTTGCCATTAGACCAAGAAATCCTTCCCCAAGATGGATTTTAAAGACCAAGGTGTCTTCTTTAGGCTTCACATTACCTTATAAATTGACCCACAGATCAAACACAAAACGTAACACAGACAGGGTAGGTTTCCTCACAGGCTGACACATCTGGGCCAACTAAGACAAGAAAGTTGTTCCTTCTCCTCCAAAGACATACCATCAACAGAATGGAAAATCAAACTGCCAAGCAATAATGAAGAAAATTGCTGAAACTATCAATCATGGGCACCCAGAACAGGTTAATATGCTTCAAAGTTAGAAGGCAACTCTAGAGGTGAGTTATTTTGCTTTTCCAATTTAACAGTAATTTCAGTATGAACAGAACAGCCCTATTACGAGGTGAGAGGAAGAAAGGAATAGAAGCAAAGTAAGTTTTCATCGAATAGGAAGTAATGTCAATGGTCTCATTTACCAGACAGGGTAAGGTTCACGGCATCAAGTTCCCATGTCAATGATTTTGCAAGTATCTATGAAGCCAGGCAATGCAGAACAGTGGAAGTATTTTGTGTTAGCACTTCATTTCATTTTTAGTATTTCTTCATGTCACCACTTTGCTTTTTCTAAGACAACAGTATCAGAACTTCCATGAAGGCAAAGGGAACAGGCTGAAAAAATGTCACCAGTCACCACAGTCACAGTTTACTTAATTCCAATACTGTAATCCAGAAGTTATACAAGAAATAAAAACAAGTGGGGGGAAAGAGTGTTAATGACTGCACTCCTGATAATTTCAGTGGTACATATATACTTTCTCAAGGTAGGCTGTTTTGATACTAATATGACACTAAATGAACACAGAGTCAAGGATAGTAACCTTGATAATGTAAATCATTCTTTAGAGCTATTAAATGTGAGTAGAGGTACAAAAGACTGAAAAAGGAGGACTGGGAAAAGAGCAGTCAACAAAGAAAACTGCAGGAGAGTTGTGGGATGTGTAGACAAGGCAGGGAAACAATATTAAAAGAAGAATGAATGATAAGAAAGCAAAACGCAAGCTGAAAGTGGTCATAAAAAAAGAAGGGCAGCAGAAACTAGGGCGTAGATCCAGAAAAGCTCTTATGTTATTAATGTTAAGTATGTTATTCAATATATGAAGCACACTAGAAATAAAGTTAGTGATATATGTTGAAAGATGGGAATTTGCAACTGAAGAAAGAAAAATAACAGATCCAAGAAAAATTATATCCAAAGAAAGAATAAAAGACTTTAACAGAAGACTAGAACAAAACTAAATATAGAGTGTGAGCCATCCTTGTCACATGGCACTTTCTTCTAAATTTTCAGTGTTAAAGAATCTTTGGATACTCTAAAAATCTTCCACAGCTGATTTTAAAAAAAAATCTGCTGGATCCAACTTAAGGAAATAGTATAGCATTTGACAAAAGAAGAAGTGACAATAATTTAACAAAAGAAGTTTACAATCACAGGGATGCAATTGATAACAACTAAACTGCAAGAAGTTGTAATTGCATCAAGGCTAAATCACATATATGCACACAGACACGAACACACACAAAACCTTTTTCATTTTAAAGAAATAGTTTCACGGGCATGAAAGCAACAAGGATTAAAATCAATTAAAAGAAAATATTTGCCTAGAAATAATAACTGACATTTGAAAATTTTTTCAGCATAGTTTACTGGCTCTTGGGAAAAGCTATAATTCACAAGAGTACGAGAGCTCAGAAAAATTAAAAAAAAGGAAAATTAAAACTTAGTTCACCTTTGGTTTAAAAGATGAACAAGTGAAAAATTATAAATTTAGTAATAGTTTTGGGATAATAAAATTTTAGATAGTCAAATGATAATGGCAAGATTAAACATACACAGACAATATATTCATAGAGTGAAAACAGCTATAAAGGCAGCATTTTCTAATAATTTGAATTCTGATAAGGAATTCTAATAAATTAATAACTAATCTAAGTAATAATTAATAACTAAAACAAAGGGACACAAAAATAAGGCAGTAGTTCAGGCAAGGAAGGCTGTTCCCTAAAATATTTAGGAAAAAACAAAAGAAATCCTACTTTTGATATCAGAAAATTCTTTAAATGAAACTGGTATTCTTAATAACAGTAACACAAAAAAAACCCCACAACAGCATTCAGTAAGTCTGGTCTGGTTCAGAAAAACTAAGGTTTTAATTTAGAATTAGAGACAAGATAACATCAACCAATAGCATTATATAAGTACATTATGTAAAAGTATAGAGTGATTCTTCTTAAATACACTGAATAAATCTTAATTTAAGATTTTTGGCTGATAAGAACAATAGCATTATATAATATATTTTGCCTACTGTAAGACACATGATACATCATTCCAACAATTATAGAAGTATGAAACAAAACAAATTGCCACATAATAAAATGAAATAAAACTGCTTACTATACTTTAAAAATGCAATGATGAATGGAGAAGAATCAGCAACCAAGCATTCTCTATTGCAATTCACAGGTTTTGTTCATATTTTCCTCAGGTGGGTTATGAGTGCAAGAATAATAGCATTACTAATCAGATTTGCAGAAAAATACAGTACTTGGAATAATAAATACAAAAACACTGCTTTTAATCAAGAGAGACAACATGGAATGGTTTATAACCTTCCTTCAAGAAAACAACATAATTTCCATTAGAGTTAAATATAAAACCATGTAGGGAGGGTGGGGAGGAGGAAGGCCATTTGCTGGACATAATACTCCATCCTGAGGAGAAGTGACTCAAAGATTTTCAGCACTAGCAGACAGCCAAACAAAGGAGCTGTCAGTGTTACCCTGTGCCCACAGAGTTTACTAATCCTGGTGTAATACAGCTCAGCAGGGAGAAACAGAATAGCAAGAGTCACATTTGCCTCTGCATATCACTGACACACCTCCTACCGGGAATACGCACTAGAAATGAACAGCACTTTTGAACTGTACAGATGATTACCCACGGGAAACCTATGCCATGCTGATGTCAGACTGATATCAACTACTGAAGCAGAGTTGCTTCCCTCAACCAGCTATATTTCAAGAATATTTGGAGAGCTCCTGTAGGCTGTGCTACAAAACAAGCCAGCAAGGACGGTCAAAGCAGGTATTTTCAGTCACACACGCTCTGAAAACGCGACTGTGGTCATTGTGTGGGAATTATCTGTAAGGCAAACTCTGCAGCAGGGATGTTTCCCAAGGTCTGTCTCACAAAGCCTCACAGCAATCAGATGCCAAGAGCAGAGATAAGGGGAGAACAACATGATAGACTGCAAGAAACAGTGGTGTGAGAAACCTAAGCAGCACTACCACTCAGAACTTCTGCTTTGGCTTTTCCAGCACATTTTTCTTCTTCCTTCATGTAAGTGCAATAAGGTGGTGGATTTATTTTAACTACATGTTCTTCAAATGTGCAGAATCCCCATCCCCATATCAAATTCAGTCACTTGGTCACCACACCAATGAGAAAGATACTGTCAGATTGGAGGGTATCAGGAAAAAAAAATATCTAAGCTAGTCTAGGAACTTGCCAGCAATTGATAAAGTCACTAGGGCATATTTAGCTGGCATATTTCAGAATACAACATACTAAAAAGAAAATAGCAGAGGAGATGCATGATACAACACAACTTAAGGAAGACATTTAGAATGAAGAGCAAGGAATAAAATGCCACTGTCAGAAAACGTCCTTACCAGCAGAAGATATTCAGCTGCATGACACTATTTTGAGCAGAGCAGGAGAAGAGGGGAAGAAGGAAGACTCGCTGATGGTACTCTTAAAAAGCTAGGAAATTCAAACATATATTCCCTGAACAGAACATGGAAGGGAACACACAGTACAGTTTTACTAATCCTGATTTCTCCAACTATGCTGTAGCTATACAGCACATAGCTGTATACAGAATATGATTTTGGCGATACAGAATACATATTTGGCAAATATGTATTTGCCAGAGGTGAGACAAACTATGCCAGCAGACAGAAAATGGTCCCATACAATCAAGTAAATATCAAACTTGTACATGATTGCAAAATAATACCTTTTGCCATTATTAATTGCTTCAGAGAGCAGATAAACACATAACCCACAAGATAAACAAATACTAAGTTGACAGGGTCTCATAATTTAGAATTTTGCTACCAAAGAGCAGTCATAAAGCCCTTAAATAAAGCATTTATGCAGGAGAAAGCAAAGCCAACAAATCCCTTAAAATTCTCCTTGATTGGAAAAAATAGGAAATTAGGAAGCTGCAATTAAGGAACTTCCAAACAGAGAAACAGAAAGGCAAAATATTTGTAGGTAGTACACAGAATACACTGAGTGATGCAGATCAAACATAAGGAAAACCAAAACAGCTAAGACATTAATATAAGACATTATTTGATGCAGCCCTCCAAAAAAATACCTCTGAAGTTGTTGTCTTAATGTGGACAATAAAAGACAAAATATAACTCTGACAGACTGAATGTAAAAAACCCAATAAGTCAAGCCAAAAAAGGCTTGAGAAATAACTTGCAAGGGGGTTTATTTTATGTTAGCATAGTTAAGAGTGAGGGCCAACTGCAATGAATTGGAAAACGATTTCACAATATAAAATATGGGATGAAATGGCAGCTGGAATCCAATAAAGATCTGAGGGCTAAAGAGTATACTAAACAAATGATAACTAAAAATTCAACTCACTTAGACTGAAAAACACCAAAGATGAGAGGAAAGATAATTATTCCCTATAAATACATTAGGCATAAACATCAATACCTATAAGGTATTTAGGACAAGGAAAGAAAGCTGGCACTGCAAATAAATTAACTATGGAAATTACAAGCCTCTCAACTGGCAGAATAGTGAAGCTCTAGATCAGCCTGTCCATGAGAGGAAAAACAGCCTAACTGGGCTTTAAGATTAATGTGGATAAGCACCGTGGACAAATTACACGATCTGGTTGCTATGACAGCTCAGTACTGGGTTAGCCATCCCAGTTAGGCTGGATTCAACAAATGATACTAAAGCAAAAACTTACCAGCATGAATCAGATGCATTATGAGTTTTGTTTAGGCAGAAGCAAGTCGTAGTGCCTGACCTATGCAGAAATAAGTTGCTGCTTAAATGCAGAATGTTTCTTCTCCTCTTTAGATCAAGAGAGGTGAATTGTTTTGTGTGCAAGAAGCCTTGCAGTCACACGCACTAAACTTCAACCACTAAAGACAGATTGAGTTTTAAAGGGTATTCTTAAGAGAAAGAATGATCCACTTATATTCAAAATATCTGGTTTTGCCTTTGATTATGTTTTGATAAGAGCAGAGGTAGCTTTGAGCTGGAAAGTCCATCCTTTCATAAGAAATTATTTGTCTTGTCAGAGCAGATCCAGGGCTGAGACAAATTAGTGACAGGTTAGTTAGCTAGAATAGGGTGGGAAATTGGTTAATAAAAATAATCTGTATTCATGCTACTGGTTTTGTTCAGAGCAGTAGGGAGGTTTTAAAATGATTTCCTTCATTGGCTTGGATTACAGAGCAGCTGGGATGTGCAAAAAACAAATTCCATTTGGGGTAAACTAAACTCTGTCCAGAAAACTCTGCTCCAAAAGTGTACGTCTGACATTGTATGCCAACCAGGACATGAGGCCCTTACTGTCTCATCACAACTTTGCCACACATTCACATGGATGGGCACCAATGTCTGGAAACCCACCAGGAAGGCCATGCCAGGAGAGCAGCACACAATAAGCATGGTCCTACCCCAATCCGAATATCCGAGTGGGAGGACCAGAACTGGTTGAGTATTCAGTAGAACTGTTTGTTTTACACTGGTAACAGGCTGGGTTGATGGGTTGGCAACACCAAAGCAGCTGATATGGGATCAATTCAAAAAGTATACATTTCCCAAGAATAAAAATTTTACCTTGAACATAATGAGTTTTACAATGTTTTGTCTATTTTTCAGTCCTTTAAGTTACCAAATATCAAATTTGCTGAACAGTTCGTCTTACTTGCCCTCAGTTTAATCCCTGAGGGGAAAAAAGATTAGTTGCTTGTGCCTAGTTCCTATTTGAAAAAGAAAAAATATCATCATTGACCTGACATCTAGTTCATGAAGTTTATTGAGTCTCTCTTGACAGCCTTTTCTCTTTTATTTTTAAAGATATTTCTGCAAGTGTATCCTTTATGTTGCTAGGCTTCAAGATAAAATAAATAAAGGAAGAAAACAATTCAATATTTAAGACAATTTTTTTGTCAAAAGTCCAAAAGGAATTATGAAAGTCATCTTCTGTTACTTATGTCAACCTCCCTTTTTCTCTAAATTTACTTTCCCATTGTTTGCAATGGACACTATGCATACAAACTGTGCCAGGGAGCAAGAGCAAACACTTTATTAAGAAAAAGATCACCTCACAAAAAATTAGGCGCTAAGAAAATAATTATGAACTTCCACGATGCATGTAATGACAAAATTTCATTCAGATGATGCCTTTGAAGCCTTCCTGTTTTAAAGTCCATGCATGCATGTGCAAGACTGAGCTCTTGTGTGTCTAGGAGTGCAGGACCAGGTATTGGCAGGTTTTGTCTCAAACATGACACTGAAATTACCCAACAAAATAACAAGTTTCAAAGAACAAAATATAAAGAAGATTTTAGTTTTCTGTTGTTTTGGATTTCAAGCCACATGATTTGACAAAATTGCCAAAATTCATATCTGGTCAATTTTGGCTTTACAGTATTTATGTTTAGCTGCCACAGATGATGCAAAGATCGAATCGACAGTTATGATAATCCCCAAGGCAGCTTGGCAGATCTAACCCATAATCACTGTGCTACCGAAAGCCATAAAAATTGTCAATGAAAGTTATTTAGAACTGAACAGATACAAAATTAGCATCTCTATATGGAACTGCAATTGGACTCTCTGAAAAACAAAATATCTGAAACACAAACACGTAATTCCAGCCTTGTTTCATTGCAGATTATTCTCCTTTAAGTGTTCAATTTTTTAAAATAATCAAATAGAAGAAAAATGGTATTTTTAGTACATGAAGGAATTTGTAATAAAACCATTATTTTATTCAAGTATTAATAAAAATATAGAAAAATCCCACCAAAAATATTTTTTTTGAAATCAAATACTTCTTCCACTTTAAAAAACTAATCAAGTTTTACCATTTAGATTTGAGAACATACTTAACAAAAAGATTCTGTTCTTTTGTCTGCAGTAAGCAATTGTAACAGAAATTATTAAAACAGTAAAAGCAAATATTGACAACCCAAATTATAGGTTAGTAAAATTATAAATAAAATTACTTTTAGCATGGAATATAGAAAAGAGCTTTTTTCATACCAAAGCAATAGGCAAATATACAAATGCTAGCCACAGAAAAAGAAGCTGTACCTTGTAGATCTAGCAAATTTTTCAATGTCAAGTAATTATTTAAAAATCTTTTCCTCCAGATTTCAACTGAATGCTGCCAGACTTATCTGCTTTTGGCTCATTGGAATGTGGGGGTTTTTTTCCTAAAATTTATAAAAAGGAGTATTCACCCTTGCTCATATCCATCTGCAAGAAAGTATTGCACAAATTTATATTCCATTTATCTACAGCATTATTCTCCAAAAAGGAAGAAAAATAAAAGTAAATAATATATTAAGAAAATAAATAGTCATATTTTTAAAATTTGACTTCTTCAGGAAAAAAATAGTCTAAATTCCAATTACACTATTTTGCCAGAAATGGAAATAGACATCGAAGTCACTGAGTGTAACCCTTGCTACCAAACCTTCACCTCCTGTAGCCAACTCCCTGAGCCTGTTGTAAACAGCAACATGTCCTAGCCTACCCCTCTGATAGGAGGCTCAACCCATCTACTTTTCCAGCTCCAGTCTGAATTTATTCACAGTCACACCTGTTTGGATTTATGCTGGCAATTGCTTTCAGGATAAGTGTTCCAAATCTCATCAAGATAAATAGTCCTTATGCAAAATCATCACCTACAGCATTGGAGCAGAAAGAAATTTAAAATAATCTTTCCAAAATGCAAATCAAGCTACTAGTTTTTGCCATTTTTATTTATCATTATAACATTATTCATATTAACACATCCATATGTTAATGTGAAAGGTATTACTTGAACTATCTACACCTTTCATGTGCATTTTATGTTGCTTTATATATATATATATATATATATAAAAAATTTGTTTTCTCTTTTCTGTGCTTTCATACTTCCATTTCCTATCCAGTGACCTCATGTTCCCTTGTACCTACCACTCATCAGGTCTCTAGAGTACAACTCTGTATAAAGTGTATGGGACTGGAGCTTAATGGTTTTCATTAGCCTCCAAGGGCTCCTGTGAGATCTGCTTCTTCCTCCCCTCCTTCCACAAATGCTGGCACAGCCTGTGCAGTCTGCATCCCTGTGCAAGCTCCTCAGCCTCTGGAGATACCACAGCGAGATTCAAGTACAATAGCAAGGTGGGTAAGAACTCAGATCATGTTGGCTCTGCCCCTTTACTTTTGACTTACCCTTTTCTCAAAGTACTCCCATTAATTTTACTCTTTTCTCATTCTCTTTCCATCAGTGTCTCCTCAGTGCCTGAGGAGACAGCAGACAAAAGACGTGGGATTAGAGGCTGCTGCCTGAAGTACCTTGGAGTAGCTGCTCACAGTGTGTGCCGTCTCTTGCTGGGCAGTGACATTTCAGGAGGGGTGTGTAAGGCAATGCCAGCAAGACAAACATGGCCATCACTCCAAATGAATGATTAATGACTCAACTGAGGCAGCAAAATGACAAGGTCTGAACTATGAGAGTGACAGTCTAAGATTAAAGTCTGCACATGACTTTCTGATCTCTCCCCAGAGTAGCAGTGCTGCCTATGGCTCCAAATGACAGAGGGGAATTCTGAGACCGATGGGATCACTGTGGCTCAGAAGGACCTCAGAGTGCCTCCTGTCATGCAGCACAACCCCCTGCTCAATCAGGGTCATCCACAGCAGGTTACTTGGGGTCAGGGCTGGGTCTGCTTGGGCATATCTTCAAGGACTGAGGCTCCACAACCTCTCTGGGAAACCCATGCAACTGTTTGACTGTCCTCATAGCCAAGATTTTTACCACCACCTCCCTTTCTTACTTTTTGTGTATGTTCTTATGTTTCTTTTCAGAAACAAAGACAACTGATGAGCACAAATTAAGTAAAAAAATCAGTAGGGGTAAAAATAGAAAAAGAAAATAAGTGATAACACAGATCTAATTTAACTCATTATATTTTACCTATTGCAATTGCTCTGGTAACCACAAGATTGGCACAATTCTAAGGCTTATGTTCACAAAAGCATTATATTGTAGGAAGCAGCAGGAAATCCAGCTCTGAGCTGCAATCTCAAAATTCCCATTATTTGCACATTGGTACCATGCAAACCCATGAAGTGAAGGCAAATAGGCAACATTAGGTTAGAACTTGGTTTATGATCTAATGAACAAATGTTTTTCTTTAAATCATTATAAACAATCTTCAGTCCTGCACATGCTCCACTTTATCAACAAAACCAGCAAAACAAACCTTTAAGCAAAATTTCTGTAAGATTGGCCCCCTAAATGTCATTTGGTTTGCAAAATGAGTATGGCTTTTTCTAACTGCTTTCAGTTTCTGAGTCAGATATTTACACAGAGATACTGTTGCTCTTCATCTTTTGACTCTACAACAATTCAACCAACCCAGAATTTGGGACTTTTTTTTTTTCCATTGCCTATGATGATGATAACTGAACTGAAAACCTAACGTGCTCTTTCTGCTTCAGTGTAAACATTTTGTGAAATTTCTCTGCTCAGAATCAATTTGGCGAAGCGGGAAAGAGAAGAAAGTCTTCCAACAGCCCTTCATTTAATACCTGGTCATTAGGGTATAGATCAGAAACACAAAGAAAATAAAATGTTCAGTAATGGCCTCTGAACCTCCAATGTGGTAAGAGCTTCAGGTTACAGGCCATGAAGGGAAATAGAAAGATTCCAGCTTATTTCATCACACGTTTTTCCAAACACTCATTCTCCAGTTTTGGTATGCTATCAAGGCATACCACTTAGGGACCCAAGTTTAAAATAAGTTTAGCAACACTTAAATGCTAACTGCAAAACTTAAAAGTAAACTCCAAAGAAAGCATGTGCACTCTGGAAGAAAGAAAAATAAAAGAAAACCAAATTAAATCAAAACAAAAGCCAAAACCCAAAACCAGAAAATAAGTAAAACATATACCCAAAAAAACCTACGGGGGAGAAGGATTTTTGGAAAATCATATTTATCCAAGGAAAAAAAAAAATGCAGTTAAAGAAAACCATTACTCAGTAATTACCAAGTAAATTTCACCAACTGAGTTCAGAGCCTGTATTAAAAAATAGAAAGATCAGACTCTTAACTTTGTACCAGGAAGCATTCGAACAATAAATCTCACTAAATACATGGTTTCAATATCATGTGCTATAAGGATTGCTCAGCATCAGCTGAGATCAAAATACAGTATTTCACTTCATTCATACCAGAAAAATGATACACTGCCTTGGGTGTGACTGCTCTCTAATTCAAGGAAGTCCTTTCTCCATTATATGTCAGTCAACTGGTAAAGGCAGCAGCGTGTGATTTCCGATTATTTTATTTGCTGTTGTCTTTGTACCTACGTGAAGGCTTTTGACTGAGGGGCTGGAGGATGGGACAGGGGGGTCACATCGTTCTTTCCACTGCAGCACAGGATTTATGGCACGGTCTACAGCACACATTAAACAAACTACTACTACACCTGAAATATTCACCTTAAAACACACTTTAGGCAATTTTTGCAGTGCCTTTGGCTTGTTTTCTGTTGCTTTTTTAGGCTTCTCAGTGACACTGCAGGACACAGGAAAAAAGGAACATAGTAAGAAAAGTAACGTCTGAAAGAGTGAAAACTAAATCCAAACCAAAACACCCAACTTCTAAGAATTTCCATAGGTATAACTGGGCGTGCCCAGCAAAGGTTCAGGGTAAAAGCAGCGTTAAAAATTGGCTGTGAGGGACAGAAACTGCAAAAACCAAGAGTTTTTTTCTGACTTACATTGCTCCCAGCAGGCTGTTGCCATTCCCTCTGCGGGGCTCTCACTGGCCAGGGGGATCACATGACACTGGGAACCAAAATAGAAAAGTCTCGGGGGCAAGGAAGCTGAACCAGAAACACATTTTCAAGAAAAGACGTATCGTGGGCATGATAGCACGCCCTTAGGAGCAAAAGACGGTAAATTTAGATGGGAACCTAGGCTGTGTTGAAAAATGGGTAATGCCTTGGGCTTTGCAATCCGGCATCAGCTTCCCTTTCAGTACATGGGCAATGTTCATAAATCTCAGCCTGTGTCTCAGCCTGTGTCTGTGTGTAGCTAAACCTGCTAACTGCAGTAGTAAATCACCAGACCTTAAAAGAAAGTAAGACTTATCCAATTCTAAAATTAATCTATTGAAGTTTAAAAATAGCCTCCCACCATCGGAACCATTTTCATCTTAAGGCTAAGGTTTCTAGTAGTTTGCAGAAAGGAAGCAATTTTTTTAAAAGGATATGCTCTTAAGATAATTGGGTGAGCTGTAAACACATTTCAAAGATTGCTTTCGGTTCTTTCACGAGTGAAAAATATGGTTGCAGACCTATAAGTTTGTAAAACATCACTGTAAATCTAGAAATCTAATAATTTAACCATAAAGATATAAACAAAAATGCAAACAATTCGAACAGATGAGTTACTGACCAAATGCAAGTTCCATCAAACAACAAAATATCCTCTGATTTTAAAGCTGTTGTTTAGTTATCCCCGTTAGAAGATTAACTCTTCCAGTTTTGTAAATCTTGTAAAAAATAAATTTACAAAACACTGTTCTTGGGATTATAGGAAATAGAAGCTACATTCTGTAACAGCTAACTTATTCATCATTTCCTAGTCATTCAAAATTAGGCCGCTAAAATTTTTCATTCTATAAAATGTCAAAATTTCCTTGTTTCCAGTGAATGTCAGCACAGTTACTGCAGAAAAAGATTTTTACTGAAAACTGCAAACTGAAAAAGCAGTAGAGAATCTGTGAGCAAGGAAAGGAAAATATGCTGCATATGTTAACAGGATAAGGACAGGAAACAATTTCATGTTCTAACCTTTAAATCATTCTCACCTTGCAGTCATAAGGCAAAAATATTGAAAATCCCACCCTTTCAATGCAACTGGCTCACAAGACCTTCTGGATAAACACAGGATAGAGAATGCAATTCAAAATCCTGCACAGAAGACTCCCAACTCTGCAAGAAAAAAAAGTGAAAATAATATGAATATGAGCTAAGAAACCAAATTGTTCTCCTTTCATTAAGAAAAATAAATACATAAATAAATGAAAGGAAACCTACACACACACACACACACAAAAGTTCTTAATAAAATCTCAGTTTAAGTTTCCCAGAAAGAAATGTGCACCTGTATCAAAATAGATACAGCATTACAGAATATCTTCAATCAAGACAGATAACTTGGTATTAAAAAAAAAAAAAAAAAAAAACAAGATCTGCTTTATTTTGCAGGATATCCCAACACTTAAACTAATTTTTTCGTAGTGGGGTACAAGCCCACATGAACATGGTAGCATAAAAAAGCTCGTTGTATTTTCCCTGTTCTTATTAACAAGTGTGAAAGGAAACTTGACAATTGACTCGAAGTAGTAGTAGTACAGAAGTATACACCAGAGCTGTTGTCACAGGATATTTAAATATAAAGAAACCCTTTCTAAAACTACAAATTCTGAAATATTTGGTAGGGATTTGCTGGGAAAAAAAAGTAGTTTTTGGAAAGCATATTACTGTGTACATGCTTCCAAGTATTCTACCAGGTACATGACTTCTATCACTGGTTTTAGGAGAAGCTTTGCTTTACTAAAATTGTGTCCTTTTGTAGGTAATGTGGCAGAACTGAAATGGATGGAAGCTTGCCATTGATCGTGGTGAGAGACAAACCAGGGCACTGATATAAGTACACAAAATACACAAAACAGTAGATTCTGACATAGCTCTTATAATTACTACAGAAAATTGGCTTTGGCTGCCTCTAGTTTATTGATTTCAGGAACCTGCATGAAAAATCGTCCCTTGGATCAATTTTAAATGTAACAGTGGCATGCTTTACCATATTTCAGACAAAGCCTAGGTAAGTGATAACATTTTTCTCATGGTATTTTCACTGTACATCCCAAACGTAGTGCAGATCATCAGGAAGGAACCCCTCTGTGGTACACCACAATTTATTTCTTTTGCTTTGTGTTATACTCTCCTCTGTTTCATTTATCAATTGGTACCTATGAAAGCTGCACAACACACAGAGTGGGTGGGGACTATGCTACAGTATTCCATCATAGGTAAGTCAGTGGGCTGGAAATGTGGGGAAAAAAAAAAAAAAAACTTAAGGCAAAGACAGTGAAATAAATGGCTAGAGGAATGCCAAATTAGAAAGAAATGCACCCATGTGGGATAAAAGCACAGCAAGGAAGATGTGCACCATCTAAAAGACAGTGTACAAAGCCTTGGATAAAAACAGAAAGTGGCAATGTATCCTGGAGCTTAATGCAGAGTGAGGAAAACTTGAAACAGAATAAAATATCTCTTTACACAGCTGGAATCAGGGCATCAGTCTTATTCTACATGCCTGCTTTCCCCAGTTTTCCTAATGCTGATATATATATATATAAACATAAACTCATTATATTAGAAAATATCTTTACAATCATCAAGTCCAACTGTTAACTGAGCACCACTAAACCAAGTCCCTAAGTAATACATCTACACATTTTTAAGTACCCCAGGAATGGGGACTCAACCATTTCCCTGGGCAGCTGGGCAGTTACCAATTCTTGGCAACTCTTTTGGTGAAGAGATTTATCCTAATATTCAACCTGAACCTCCCCTGGTACAACTGGAGGCCATTTCCTCTCATCCTGTCATTTGCTACGTGGGAGAACAGACTGACTGCCACCTGGCTACAACCTCCTTTCAGGTAATTGCAGGAGGTCCCCCTTCAGTTTCTCTTTCTCCAGATGAAACACCCCCAACTCCTTCACCCACAAGTCTTGTGCTCCAGACCCTTCACCAGCTCTGTTGTCCTTCTCTGGACTCCCTTCAGCACTTCAGCCTCAAAGTCTTTCTTGTCGTGAGGCCCCCAAAACTCATCAGTGCCAAGTACAGGGGGACAGTCACTGCCCTGGTCCTGCTGGCCAGGATGCCATTGGCCTTCCTGGCACCTGGCTCAGCTCAGCTGCTGTTGACCAGCACCCCCAGATCCTTTTCTGCCGGGCAGTTTCCCAGCCACTCTGCCCCTGGCTTGTAGCCCTGCATGGGGCTGTTGTGACCTAAGTTCAGGACCTGGCACTTAGTACTGAACTGCTTAAGCGGGCATTCATCAAATGAGCAATTAGACAAATACTGCATTTCAATACTCCACTTATTTTTTTAGATACTGTCCAATATATATTCGTTTATAAAGTTTCTACTGAAAGTATATTTGGGACAACCACTAATATGTTGACCTGCCCTGGCAGTACATTATGATTTCCTAAAAAAGGCAATTCATTGATAGTTAAAGAACACTATTTGAAGCAGTGTGCAGAACAGTTTTATCAATTTAAATTGCTAGAAACCTGTATCTCTATTTTACCTTCTTGGTAGGTAGCTTAATTCTTGAGGCAGAAGAAACCAAGCGAATCTTGTCAAGTTGTGGACTCACATGTCTCAGAGTAGAACTAGATTGAACCAATTTTTTGAGGTTATCTCTTCATATATTAACAGTATACTTAGCAAGAGAAATAGCAGGGCCAGAAAGTTATTCCGTGTCCGAGGATAAACTCAGTATTTGTACCCCTTTTTATTCACAACACCAATACATCCTCAAAATAGTTTTCATTACCACTCCCCAAAAATTTAATTGGGACTGCTATCACCAACTTTCCATATGTTCTAAAGGAGCAGTTTGCCATAAAGTTAGTGGGAATTTTTAGTATAAATGAACAGAAATAGACTAATAATACATTCATCCTTCCTTATGCCCTCAGTTTAGAGCAAAAAATTAGGTTTTAGTCTTAACATGCAAACAGGAATAAGTAATATCACTCCCTTAGTTCCCCTTGTGTATAACTGTAATCCACATCCATTTAAACAAAGTGTAGCCATCCCAGTGCTACAATTGGCCCTTAAGAGCCTAAAGATAACCCCTTGTAATAGACAGTCACCCCAATTTACTGAAATTCCACACACACATATCTTTGCAGATTTACAAGTGTGTGGTGACACACTTGATCTAAACACTAACATACATATGTCGCTCACAAGCCATTCCCCTGGAAAACTCCATCCTCATGCAAGATATTTAAACTCCTTTAGTAACCTTCTATGATTGAAGAGTCCAAGTGGTGATTTAAACCAGAAAGATCACAACCAGGAAAAAAAATTTATTGTTACGTTAGAACATACTGGAAAACACATAACCCTTCTACCCCAGTGATTACTGCTTCTGCTGAAGACTTTTTTCTCCCTAACAGATAAAACAGTCCTTAACAGAAATGCAAACACTAAAAGACTGATTTTGTGCTTTAAGGGGAGAATGGAGATAAGACCTACTTCTTAATCTGTTTACATACATAATGAGACTTCACACATAGAAGACAGTAGACAGTTTTATGCAGTTCCTACTTCTGCTAAGGGAAATAAAACAAAATGGAGAAATATCAGGTTACGCAGCATTATACACTGCCTGCTGTGTCAGCCATCAGTATGTCACAACAACCTATTGTACTAAATTATTGCAAAGACTAGAGGCATTTCTTTTTGACCTTTTTTGGGTTTTTTTTAAGAATGCTACCAGATTCTTTTCAGTTTAAACAAAGTAAAAATATGTACCAATGTTTAAAATGTAATTAACTGTGTGTTTCTTTGATGCAATACCATTTGACCAAATATTTTGCTATAGTATTTTGCATATATATATCCAATCTATTTAATAGGAAAGGTTCTTTATTTCTGTCACTTATTATTAGTAATTAATTTATAGTATGTACAATTGGAATTTAGCCTTTAATGCAGGACTAAAAATTACTCAGAAAAATAATCTCAGAAGTGTATACACCAAGCAACTACATGTCTAAGCACCTGGTAAAGGTCAAGAGCACCAAAACTTTTATGGAAAACTTGGAACAGATTTATTTGAAACAGATATCCTTGTGATAAACTTAGTAATATATTTGATTGCTGATGGTTAAACAAGAACCTAAGGCCTCATATTTCCCATGTGCCATTCAATAGCATTCTCATTGCCATCATTATCACCATCTGTTCAAGAAAGGTTAGGATTTACATGAACATGTTAAGTCTTAGAAACATAATATTAGAAATGGTTTGAAACCAATTAGTTTCAAAAGGTTAAACAAATTAATTTCCTTGCTATGGCTGTTGAGCATTAAGAGAGACAAAGTACATTCAAGCCAGTAGGGAGCTTCCCTTTTCCTCCCAACAATCTGTAACAGCCTCAAGAGTACCCAGAAGGTCTTTATGCACATTTTCTGTTGCCCAAGATCCTTAGTGCCTAATAGAAAGTCAGAAATAGGTATTGGTTTGAGCAGAGGTATCTGAAGAAGGTGAATCCACATAATTTACATCGCTTGGGTTTCACTTCTGAAGTGTCCAGCAACAGAGTATTCCTTTTTCCTTAAAGCTAATTCAAACCAGTTTTAATTCAAAACTTTTCCTAACACTAAACTTCTGCCCCAGGAAAGAAAGTCCTATTTGATTTAAAAAATCTGGAAATCACCTTACCACTAATGGACAAATCCCCAAGGCTTTCCCAATTAGTCTTTAGGCACTTAGTGATTTTTTTTAGTACTTCAGAATCTGAGTACAAATTCAGGCACAGATTAAATAGATCTCATTTTCATACAGTTATAAACTTACAACCCATGGAAGGGACACAGGAAAGAATGTCTGCAAAGCTGAGCAAGCAAAATCTTACTCTGGAAATATGTATTACAGAACAAAGTTAGGGTTTCATTAACATTTACAAAATATATTATTTAACAGGGAATTCTAAAAAGCATAAAGAAAGAAAATAGAGAATGTGTTAATTAAAAACCTGCATACCATTGCAGGAAAAGTGAACCGTTTAAACTTGTAGATAAAGATGAGCCATCTTCATTGACTTCTCTGCTATCTTTGTGTATGTCTATCTTTCTAATATTAGGAACTGTCTGAAGTCATGAAACTCAAACCTGCACTGTAAGCTACTGCAAAACACAGATGTTGTTATGAGTGACAGACTAGTGATATATTGAGGTCTCAACTTATACAATATCTCCAAGTTAATATGGGAGACTATTTATTACAACTAAAATACATTGTTTTCTTTTTTGCTATTATTACAAAATACTGTGAACACTTTTTTCCTCTAATTTTTGAACAAGAAAGGGGAAGAAAGAAAATAAAATCAGCTCTTCCTAACAATCAAATAGAGGAAATTATAGCCTAAAGGATGAAATCTTTGTAAAGGGATAAGAAAACCATAAAAAGAGGTTATAAAAGATGTAATAAAAAAAAAAAATCTCAACTATAGTAAGCATCAGAATTCACAGTTAAACTATAGGAATAGTAAACTACACTAGCCACCAATTGATTAAGGGAAAACAAAAACACAAGTATTTTTCAGCTGAAACTCAATGATCACATTTAATTACCTGCCCTTTTACATCAGTAGAAGGTTTTAATCACAGATTTGCTTCAATTTTGTTGATACTTCTTGTAAAAAGGCTTAGTTAAGTCAAGGCAAAACAGGCCTATACAATTATTTCTTTTTATGATTTGGTGTGGGATGGAGGTGAACAAAGAAAGAGGAAAGATCACGAAAATGCAAAAGGTATGGACTACACATTTAGCAGGAGGAATTTAGGGAAAAATAAAATTAACATTCCTTCTCTCTTCTGCCCTCACTCTACCAGCTTTTCACTTAAATATGGGCACCACATGGAAATGCTGACATGCTAGAATACAAGAAGAGGTTATCAATAGATTATCAAAATTATTTTATTTGATATAAAGGAAGTGGCTACAAAAATATTTGAAAAGAAAAAGCATTTACTATCAAATATCATTAAAGAAATTTCAAAATGAAAGTTGATTTTCTAACAAAATATCAAAATTTTATATCATTAATATAAAGCTCCAGAAAGTTAATGATGTTTCATAATGTTTTTTTCATGATAAAGTTTTAACTGGAAAAAAAATTGATGGGACTGGAATTAATTTTGTAAATACATTTTCAGATTGACAATGGGCTTTTTTGACATGAATTTCATCCCTCTCTAAATGTACTAGCCAGCTAACTCTAGGGACAATGTGAATGTAAATCAGGCACAGAATTAAAGTATTTAATACTGCATACTGAGTATTCCAAGGCCATCGTTAACCTGGAACAATGTGCAACAAGATGATCCCTGCAGAAGCTGCCCACATAGCAGATTTAGAAAATAAACTCAAATTACTCCAGAAATGCAGCAGCACATTAGTAGGAAAGCTCATTTGACTAAAATTGCATGTAGAGGAAAAGGAAGCTGTCACTAATGTCAACAGTTAGGCCAAAAGGAATTTCTAATAATGTTGTCATTACTTAACTTAGCCTTCACAGGATCAATATTTAGAGGGCAGAATCTATTTAAAATGAACAATAGTTTGAGTCACCGAAACAATACAATGAAGATAAATATGACAACAAATGGTACAACTTCAAGGCCATAGCATAACCACCAGCGTGGAACAGAAAATAACATTAGATATAATTATTTTGATTGTCACAGAACTATAAGAACTTCTAAGAATTTATTTACCTGCTTATGGGTTGTACAGGAACTCCCAAACTCTTATTTCTTTCCCAGAATTACTGGTAGTGCTGGCAGCTCTTCTGTCCTTAGACCCAGGGCAGGATGGGTCTAGCAGCCAGGTAAACCAGCAGGACAGATACTACACCCGCCTGGGCACTTTCTCTCTTACTGAGGAGGCTGAGTTCCATAGCAACCTGTGCCTCCTTCCCTTGGCATGCCCCTTCCATTTCAGATCCACATACTTTTCCAAACCTATTACTTTTATGTTACAGAAGTCAGGTGTTAAAGAAGAAGAGAGCATCTGTAGACTCGGAACAGTAAGAGGATTCATGGAAAAAAGATGTTGTGTCTGAGTTTTCATCAGAGGAACAGAGAAAACTGTGAAAAAGGAAAGCTCACTGTTCTGCTTCCAAAACCTTGTTCATATTCACTGAATCGGAATTTTACCAGTTGGCAAATTTCTGTTACCTCTCATTACTTGCTTATGTCCTCTTCAAAAGGAAGGGATGAGCTGTGACACACACTTTCATCCATGTGTGCAGTACACAGGTTAATCTGTGATTTGCCAAGCAAAACAACCACCACCCTACCCCTGAACACAGACTTCTGTGAGGAAAAATAGGAAATGCATTCTATCACCCAGAAACACAACTGAGGCTGCTCCTAAGTAGAATGAGGAAACAAATGCATGTATGTAGCCGGGAACCAACATTCACATTTGTGAATCCTCAGACAGTACAGCGCTGCTAGTTTAATCTGCACCACATCTGTTTGCCAGAGCATGCAACCAAAATTACCCCTCAGTCTCAGCCTGTACCTTCCACAGGCCCAGCACTCCATGCCGTAAGTGTGAAACAGTATCTGAAACCTTCAAGGCACAGGTGAGAAGAAGTAAAAGCACAAGAATTCAGATTTCTCTGTTGACATTCAAAGTTCCAGACCAAACTTGTAAAAATATTGTCTTGGTGCTTGAGTCAAACCCTATTTGTAATGACTGGATTGAGAGAGCATGTTGGCAATGGAATGTGCCACGAGATGCTTCTGCTATGCCTTTCCTCTTGTAAGACTAAAGCTACCAAAGTGATTCAATTAATTTTCCCCTTTGAAGACTGGGCAAACTTAATTACCAACAACTGAGCCTTACGCAGCCACACCTTAGTGGATGGTCCTCAAGAAAGTGGCTTTCCAGTTGGATGCCAGGGACGTGCCATTGCAGCCACCCTCAGCCAGGAGCCCCCTGTGGAAACAGTACTGGAGAGCAAACCCTGTCCTCTGTATTCAGCACAATCCAGACCATCAGGTAGCAGACAAGGAAGGCCATGCTGGGTCAGACAACTGCCCAGGAGCAAGTTTCCAACACCAGCTACAAGCAGGTGTCTTGGAGGTGAAGGTAGGTGCCCATGGCAATTCCCCCCACACTTAGCTATCTCCAGCAATTTCCATCTCTGGAGCTGGCTTCCTGAGCCAGATGCAGCTTCCAGAAACCAAAATACGTGTATGTTTTTGAGAAAGGTTATTCAAGTCACAGGAACCTAACTACTCTCCTCTTAGCTCCAGCTTAAGATGCTGTGTTTTCAGTAAACACACTCTTGAGAAAAATCTACAAAAAGCTTAGTCTGCACTGAGAAACCAGAAAGATAAATAAAACAAGGATCTTCTGTCCTGTTCTAAATCCTCCTTTACAGAGTGCTTTGGCAGAAACTATCAGCAAATTCATTCTTAAAAGCATTCTATATTTAAATACATATTTAAAACTTTTTTTATTAAAAATGAAGGAAAAATTTGGCACACCTCTTTTTATAAAACAGGATATAAGAAAATTACTGCTCTTAGTTTTTAACATAACTTTTTTTTTTTTAAAAAAAGGACAAAACATATCACCACCTCCTTGTTTTCAGATCCCCTAAAACTATCAAAGAGCAATTATTTTGAGAGTTCAACCAAACAAAAAAAAAGGAACATATTGACAAATTTACAGGGACATGCAAACTGATTTCTAAATTTGTGGGACTGGCACTGTTTAACTGAAGAAATGAATGCTTCTCTAACACGCAAGTCAAGAACATTCCTTGAATCTTGTACCCTAAGTCACAGCTGATGGAAAATAAAAAAATTCTTGTTCTTTATTTGTAGTTCTCTGAAATAAAGGTGAATTGAAGAAGGGAAAACAATGTATTAAGCTTATTAAATACTAATAAGTTAATTCACACTGCATGAACATAGTAGCAATCACACCTTGCTCAGAATTTGTTATGCATTTCTATCCATGCAGCCATCCCACCAGGCTGCTGAGGGATAAACTGATCCAAGGAAGTCCAACTCAGGCAAACTTGATCAACAGCACCACTGACAAACTTACTTTAACAGGACTCTGTCAGAGAGAGTCCTTTAATAATATTTCACCTCAACCATAAAGCTGCACTTTTCATAAATCTTCCTGAGATTCAGTTACCTGTTTTGCATCACTAACCCTGTACAAAATTGCCTGAAAGCTTCTCAGAAACATGGGCAAGTGAGTTCTGCAAGAAAACCATGTATAGTTAAGTAAGTGTGTAGCCAGAAGTTCAGCTTCTTTCTCTCAGAAGAGAGAAGGAGAGAGGAAAAGAAAGGACAAAGCAAAAAAATGGGATGATGTAGAGCCCTAACTAGACAGTCTTGCTGTTTCTTGGCCGCCAAAAGACACAGGTGAGCCTGATCAGCACCAGCTGCAAGATCTTCCTCCAGCCATATCCTTGGCCCAGTCGGGTATTCCCTCCCCTGTTGGTGACTGTGGCAGCTGTAGCAGCTGCCCTGCCTTTGAAAGCCTCTGGCAAAACAAGCAGTAGAATTGACTTGCAGGTCTGCACTGAAATCTGTGGCTAAATTCTAACTTAAAGGTAGAAAAGATCTAAAACTCAAGCTTACAGGAAATCTCAGGGGAAAAATAAAAGAGAAAATGGAACTGTTAAATGAACCCTTGTTTGACCTTGTGTTAGAGTTCAAGCTGGCTGCAGTTGCTAGGACATAATCTCAGAGGTTCTGACTTATTTATCTTGACAAACTGTTACTACACATATTAATAAGCTTCCTAGTCTTATGATCTAACTCACACAGAATTCAGAAGTACTGTCTGCAATCTTAAAGAGGCTCTTTCTCCAATATTACCATATTTCTGTCAGACGCACCAAAGAGCTAAATGAAGAGCAAGGTGTGTACCTCAGCAAGCATGGTTAGGTGATGTAATTCTGTCCTTATGCTCTGTTTTCATTTCTTTCAAGCATATTTCTTACCTTAAAACAAAATCGTCAGTCTCCCATGTTCCCAATCTTTGGGTGTTTGTCCCCCAGAATTGTCATTCCACATGATTGCCAATCCTATATATCCAAAAGTCCTCTCTTGTTTCAGAAAAGTTATGACCTAGGGTTTCTGGTGGGTTTGCTTTTGGGGATCTTTTTGGAGGGGGAGGGTCTCTTCTCTTTTACCTTTTGGGCAAAATTTTATAACTGATCAGTGCATTTGTGAAGAATAGATGCTCATCTTTAAGAGAAGAGGAACATACAATGTTCCATAATGTAATCATATGACTTTGCCCTTTTTTTAATTAACAAAGTTACCACACTGTGTAAATCATAGCAAAAGCCTGAGGTATGTTCTCACACAAGGCATGTTCTCCAAGTCTAACATTTGCCAGAAGTCCTATCTTCCTTCCAGCTCCTCCACACCTGTTCTCCACATCCACACCTCAAGTTTATGTCCAGCTCTGAGCCCCTCACTTCCAGAAAGACATTAAAGTGCTAGAGCAAGTTCTGAGAAGGGCATTGGGGCTGGTGAAAGGTGTGGAACACAAGTCTTACGAGAAGCAGCTGTGAGAGCTGGGGTTGTTTAACCTGGAGAATAGGAGCCTCAGGCGAGGCCTCTACAACTACCAGAAAGGAGATTGTGGCCAGGTACATGGTCAGTCTGTTCTCCCAAGTAACAAGTGATAGAACAAGAAAAATCCTCATGTTGCATCGGGGAGGTCTAAATTGAATATTAGGAAAAATTTCTTCACTAAAAAAGCAATGGAACAGGCTGCCCAGGGAACTGGTGCATCACTATCTCTGGAGGTATTTTCAAGACATGTGGACCTGGCCTTTAGGGATGTGGTGGAGTGGAAAGTGCTGGACTAATGATTGGACTCAAAGGACTTTTCCAACTTAAGTGATTTTATGATCCTTCCTACTTGGCAAGGCAGTCCCAACCTCTTGAACCTCTGATGCCCAAACCCAGAAATTTTGTCTTCTAATTCCTGGACTGTGCAGACAGCAATTCTGAACTTGCTTGCTGTCACATTTGGGCTAACATCCCAGAAGCTGAGCATTTCAAGACATGTCCCAAAGCGCTGTAGTAACGAACTTTTCTGGATTTCATTGGGAACAAGGAATTAGTCCTGCATGGGTGAGAAGACCTCAGCAGGAAGGAAACACATAGTACAAGCAGCTTGAAAATTTACTATGTGTGCATTACCGTCAAATAAAAGAACCTGAATAAACTTAGAGATGAATTTGAATTTGCTTAATTATTTTCATTAATTTCAGTTTTACTTCAAGGGCTTAATTTTAATTAATGATTCAGTATTGAACTGAACAGCTGCAAACCAGGCCTGAGCAATAGGAAGGATTAGTTTTCTAAGCTGTGTCCAAAAAGAAAAACAGTAAGGGTGACACAGGGATAAGGAAGAGGAAAAGGAAGAGGAATGAAAGCGATGACAAGAATTCTGTTTACTTTAAGCTAATGGCCAAACATCTGTAAGAAATACAACAGGATTTTAGACTAAACGGAAAGGGGAATGAGCTGAAATAGAAAAAAAAAAAACCTGGTGCTTGCTCTGCGCTCCTCCCTTTCCTTCCACTCTTCCCAGGAGCACTAGAAAATAGTAACAAAGAGGAAAGAATTAATTGCATGAAGAGAGAAGTGCAAAAAAGTTAAGATATCAGGCAAAAGCTTATGTATCATTGCCAGATTTAAGAACATTTACTTTTGCTTGCTCTCCAAATGTAATTTGAGATGATAAAATTGATAATTAGAAAGAGAAGAACAGCCTAGAGAAAAAGAAGAGTGCCATACTTGCATAACTGGTAATGACAAAGAATTTCCAAATCCATTATTGAGGATAACATTAAACAACACCTATTAGAGATAAAGATTTGATAGATTATACCCTAGGGCACTATTTGAGGCCGCCAAAGCAATCTTTGGCTTGCTAATCTGGCAGCAGAGCAGTTCCAAAAGACACTTGGCATTTCTCATAAAATTTCCACAGTGATCCAGGCGCATTACGATGATCTGATCACACCTATTAATCAGAGGTGGGGAACTAAAATCTCACAGGACAGCATTTGCAGAGGATTTAAAGGCTGGTCATTAAACATGTTTGGATCATTTCTCAGATGTTATTACTGAAGGCCAGTGCAAAGTATCTAGGATGTAGGTCAACTGCGGTTGAAGACAGGGCTTTATCCCATCAAATTGTCACAGAAAATGTTAAAGCCACCCGGCTTGATTTCTGTCACCAGCCATACTTGAGCACTTGGTTTTAAAGGGTCCAGAATCACAGCCAAGCTTGCCCTTCAACTCACCCATCCTAACAGCATGGATTTCCTACATGTGCTTCTGGCCTTTTAGCTACAGCCCCTGGGATAATAGCCCCTACCAGCAAGGCAGGTAAAACTGCAGAAATCAAGTGCATCGATCCATCCTGAAGCTCACACTGGATCTCAGCTTCCCCAAGAGCACAGGACCACTTTTTTTCCACAAGACTACAGATGCTTTCATTCTCTGGCTCTACAATTAGAAAGAAAAGCCTGCAGGAGAGTAGGAGGTAAGTGGAACTGTGCATCTGTACATAAGTGTAATGAATCCCATAGCGAATTCTGAGCATTATCTTGTAGAGAAGAGCTGCCAATCTCTTTTAAAAAATATTAGTATTTAGGGAGATACTGGAAGAAAAGATAAGAAGAATAAATTGGGTTTTTTTTTTTAAAAAAAAAGGGCAAGAGGGTATTTCTGGTAATCTTCCTGTAAATTTATCCTCATTGTTAAACAACAAATGGAACAAATGCTAAAAAATTATTTACTGGCCAGCAATAGGTTTATGTGAATCAAAGAGTATTAAATTATAGAAGAAAAATCTTGCCAGAAATTCATGGCCCTTTTCAAAAAAACAATTATCAAATTAGTGAAAGAAGTGAATTACCATGTGACAGTAAGAACAGCACTAGATTTCTTATAAAAATCATAACTTAAAAATTAATTCCAGCTGGCCTGGATAGCAGCATTGCCAAATCCAGTGAAGTTATCTATAGTTACATTTCTATGACCATTTAACATTTGCAAAGAACAGAGAATTCGATAATAATATAATAGGGTAAGGTTTAAGCCATGTCTTACTTAATATTCACAAGACAGAAGAGACAGCATGCCTGTTTAGCTATTGTATTAATGCCCTACAACCCTATTTAAAAAAAAAAAATCCTTAAGACCTGTGTCAATGGACATAAGTAAATTGAACACTGCAGTTCTCCCACTCCATAATGATATTCCTCCTTGGACACCATGAGCCATGCACTAACCTCTTGTGACATACTAACCTCTTGCTGGAAAAAGTCTATTTAATTCTCCAGTCACCTTCCATTTGTCTTTAGTTTATAGATAATTCAGGCCAGCTTGTCCATGGTCATCACTGACTCACCGTGAACTCTGTCCGTGTTCCCAGTAGTAAACAATAGGGGAGGAAAAGACAAAAGGAAAAGAAGCAAAAACCAGGACAGGATCCCATACCATGTCTAGAGGGGACAGCGTGTGCCTGACAGCGCTGGCTGCACCCTGCATAGGGTGCCCTGGCACATGGAGCTACGGGAGGAGGGAGGGGCCAGCCACTGAGGTACAAGGGGAATACCTTGTGGAGAGTTTATCTTTCGGACCAGATGAAAATCCATGCTGCTGTGACACCTTTCAGAAATTAGCTAGCCCAAGAATTGCTAAGGCAAGAGGCAGACAGGAAAGAGACACTTTCACTGCATGGTCTGAGCTGCCTTCTCTACAGCTCCAGCACTGCTCTGTGCTGAGGAGCTGTGACCTATCGAGGGGAACGATTTGATCTTTTGAAATGCAGCAACAAACTGAAAAAATGCTGCATGGACTTCTAGAATGGGGCAATATGCTCTTCGGGGCTTTGGGACATGGAGGCATTATATGAATTTGGGGGAATCATTTTCATCATAAAGATATTGACAAGGAAAATTCTCAATTGGAAAAAAGAAAAAAAGCCTTTAAAACAATCAAACTTATGGAAAATATGCCATCTGAAGTAACTTTTTATCTGTTTACTTTTTGGGTTTTTTCACAAAAATATTACATTACTCTCCATCCAAAAATTCTGGGAGGATTAAAACACAGGGAGGATTAAAACACAACTTGCACTAAGTCTGAAGAGCAATTTTGCTGTTTCTAGTATCTTGAGTTCTAAATTAGAAAGCTTCCACAACCTCCATATAATGATGATCAATCTTCCTCTTATCTGATTGCCAAAGAATAGCCATCCTGAGCACTGCATTTTGTCCTGAATTTAAAAATAAACTCTTTTCCACAAATTCTGTCCAAACATCGGACCTTGTGCTGTGTGGCAAGCCCAATCTGTTAGTCCTTTATGCTAGACAGAAAAGAAGGCTGCTCCTCTGAATGATTTACTGCCCTCTCTGAGTTTTCACTGACACAAAAATTACTTTGTCTGTATTTTTTCAAAGAATGTTTGTGTGCAACTCCTCCATGCTCATGAACGAGTTTAAGGAGTGCAGACAAATGTTTTAAAGTGCTATCTGTTTTCCAAGGTCTGAAACACAGATGTCTCTTTTTGGTAATGCTGCGTGCCATTGACCTTACTGCAGATTTGATGTCTTCCATTAGTGCATCAGCCAGACATGATTTGTTAGGTAAAGGGGTTGGATTTTGTGAGGGGTTTTTTTTAGAAGTTTTTTTTAACTTCTAGCCTTCATTTAGAGTTTACCTTAACGTTGTTTTACTTTTCAACACGTACTTTATGCACAAAGGTGTAGTCACTTGTCAGATTGTAAAGGATCTTAACTAGTGTAGAAGGAAATAGAGTTAATATATCCTTTCAGTTTTCAAAATTTTTTTACTCAAGCAGCATCTTACATTTTCCTTCCTACGCTCCCACCTTCCCTTCCTTTGTCATTGTATCCATACTTTGAAAAGAAAATTTGGAAGAACAGATAGGAACCTACCAGTATGATATTTATCTCACAGTTACACCTAATTCTGAAATGCTATCCTTTGTTTGAATAAAGCTTGCACAGAATAGAATGGTTAGGTTTTATTGTCTTCAGTTTCTCTTAATTTTTAGTGTACGCTTTCTGTAACTTCTTAAATCACAATCAGTGAAGGAGAGTCCATTTTCTTTCATGTTCTGCTAAATCATAATGATATTTTGGGTACTTGATTTCATTCTATGCCATTCATAAATTGCCCAATCACATTCCCCCATTCCTCCTTAAAGAAATAATGTTCAGAGGTAGGGAGATAGTATTTCTCCTCTCAGGGGAGGAAAAAAAGAAAAGTAACTTTCAAATTCTGGTGAAAAGGCAGCATCCTCAGGAAACTGCTTTGGTTTCTGGTAGCATGACAGCATTGGAACTGGTCCATTGGTGCAGACAGGTGCACAGACTAGACAATTCTTCTAGTGTGCTATCTTCAGAGATGAACAGAAGCAGATGCTCAGGGAACAAGTACATATGATATTTCTGAATACTTTACTGTGCTCCAGCTATTCTCCCTCAGAGTATTTTGTGAAATGGATCTGGTTTGACACCATTTACTGACCCTGATTTGTCCATTTACTAACTATGTACACAATCTTTTTGGCAAACTTATCCACACGTCCTTGAACACATGTAGACTACCACACATGTAAATTAGCCATAACATGCTTTAACATTTACTTGCTGCATGACTGTTGCATTAAAAACAAACCCATCTTCTGCTTGTTTTGAACCCTGGCTTCTGTTATCTTTCATGTACTGAAAGACATGATAAACTCTAAACATCATGCATAACTTCTATCAAATACCCCCTAATTCATCTTCTTTTAGTGTGATGAGTCTTAACCTTTTAAACTGTTCCCCACTTAATCTCAGTATATGAACAAAACTCAGAAACTTGCAATATAAGAGACACTGCTAACAAAAGACCTCCTTGCAATTGCATAATTTGTTTTTAACAAAAATACTATATAAAAAAAAGATGATTCTTTTAATACTCAGACACGTATTCTTCTGTTTAGGCCATAGCCAAGGGGCAGATATTAATTTCTGTGTTCTATATTAATTTCACATTATAGAAATATTATAGAATATAATCAAATCCAAAAACACAAGAGAAAGAATTTTTGACTAGACAGAAAACTCATCTCATGTATCCACAGAAGCCATTGACTGCTATATTGGTCACTGATGGGTCCCTCAGACGAAAAATTAGTTTCCTCCATTCCCAAGAAAAAATTAAACAAATCAGAATCCAGAGAACTGTAACAGTGTTAGAGGATTTAAACAGAAAAGGTGATGAAAAGATAAAAAAAGACTGTGTTAATTGGGTTTCTTTTCTCTGAAGTGGAGGCTGGGAGCAGATATGACAGTGATCTTGCAATAAGTAATAGAGCTCTATAAAAGGACAGTAATCAACAGCTTACAGTGTCCACCATGAGAAAAAAAATGCAAAACACTAAGGCTGAATATTACAAAGAGTAATTATTTAACAGTCAGAGAAGATAAATGCCAAAATAGTCTAAAGAGTTCTGGAATCTGCTCCTCTGAGGGCTTTTAATATCTTCCAGGGTGGCATGCTTGATCCTTTCCCAGTCTACGAAGATAAAAAAGCGGTCTTCTAAAATCCCTGTCAGCTCTGCACTTCTATGGTTCCTTATTGATGTAATGCAACATGTGGCTCTAATGGGACACAGCTGCCTAAAAGCATTTTATGAGTTCTGGTAGCTAGCCAAAGGAACAATATATGGACCTACAAATAGCAGGAATAGGACACAAGAGCTATTGTTTGTAGTCATATGGTTTCATTTGTATGTTACTTGGTTGGAAAAAGTTAAATCTTGCCTATTCACTTCTTGCTGATTCTGTCTGTTTAAGGAATGCAAAGTGGGGAACTAACAGAATCAAAGCTCCTACTCTGAATTCAAAATTTCCAAATCGCTAAGTGCACCTAGGGGCTATCAGCACAGAGCAAACAGATTTTTTTTTCTTGGGAACAGGCATAATCACAACTTTTTCCAATTAAAGGATATTGTTCCATTGTTGCCCCTCCCTTCTTACCATTACAATTGCCATGACCTAATGGGAATTCAAGATTAAGCTTATTCTCCAAAATCGTAACCTCCATTTTGTAAATTATAAAATCACACACCTTCCATCTGCTTGTGGCAGAATTTGCTCTGATTTTGCAAGAAGTATGTGGGCCCTCTGTTGCATCTGATGAAAGGAAGACTCGTCATTAAAGGCTTCTCATGGCAGCTCTGCCCTGGTGATGTGAACAAGACTGACTCTAGGCAGAAGCAGATGACAACCAAAAGACATCATGCTGCTGAACTTCAATTTGACAATGTAACTTTATTCCTGATACACACATCTCATTCTAGCTTCACGTATAACTAGTGAAAAGAGGTGGGTCCTAAATCAAAAATTAAACCCTTTCCATTAAACAGACCAGAGCCATTCCTAACAGGCACCTAATTTAGGTGCTCGCCTTCTCTGGGCATAAGCTGACAGCATCTGGTAAAGGCTATTGGAATACATGAGGGGTTTATTCTGTCAGGGAGCTCATTTTCTGCTCATTAAACAAGCAAAATCTTCAAACAGAAACAAACTTGCAAAAGGTTAGATACACAAAACACTTCATTCTTCCAAGCAGATTCAAAAGTAAAATGAATCTATATGCACACCTGCCAATATTGTAACAGGGAGGAAAAGCACCATATTTTTATGTGCTTAATTTTACTTAAATGCTGATCTTGTGGTGAAAAAAGTACTCATCAGACTTCATGGCAGTAATTCAAATTCACATGGAAGCTATGCACAGCCTTTACACACCTTCAGGTAGTGCCTACAGGGGCAGTGTAGTGACCCCTGTTGTCATTCTTGGGTCCTGATCCAGGATCATCCACTCTGCACAAATATCGTAACATTGTTGGACTGTCCTGTGGAGAAAACCAAGTAATTTCCTCCAAGACAAGAATTAGAAGAACATTAGTAGAACAGAGTTGCAAACCTGGGCATTCAAAGTCAAGGAACTTCAAATCTTAGCCTAGTTATCGTTATTGTTTCTATTGGTAGATTTCCATTGCCACTTTGCTGCATACATTTTAACATAGGTTTCATTTTCCTCTTGGTTTCAACAGAATAGCTCAGGTTTAAAAATTACTTATTTTGTAATTTGTTCTAAAATATTGCATACTGTTTCACTTGGGGGCCTTGTGCCAGCTAATGTAATATATTTATTAAAACCCCTTTTTTATTAAATATCCTGTGCTATTAAAATAACTGTGACATGAACTTTCACAGACTATTCAGTCCCCCTATTTTGTGCATGTATTAGGTGAAGGGAAACATTTTCTGGATGTAAATAAGCAAGGACAAAATTAAGGTTGGATGGGATATTTTATCTCTGGAATTCACTCATTCTGAGTTTTTGGCACTGCAGAATTGCAAATGCACTTAGAAGAGGTGTTGTGCACAGTAATTTTGATCTGAAAAACAAAGTAACATTCTTTCAGTTATGTACATTGTTCTGATCCCTCCGTTCATGTCCAATCCCATCTCTGATTTTCTCCTTTCTTAGACTGGTGCTTTCTCACACATAAGTCTTCACATTTTGTCTTTCGGAGCCGATTTTAGTGTTTACTGCTTAACCTTCTGATTGAAGTTCGTCTTCTCATAGACACCACAGTGGAACTTTTTTTTTTCACTATTCCATTCTCTCCTGCAGATAACACCTGCTTTTGCTGTATGGCCTACTGGCCCCATTTTTTCTGTTCAAGGCTGGTAAAAAAACCTCTGGCTATGCCTTAACTCCTTTCCTCATTTGTTGCCCTAATCTCTTTGTCCAGTTGATCCAGACCACTAAATCCTGGTTGTTTTTTACCCAGCAGAGTAACCCAAACACTGTCCCATAGTCCCCCAGTCACTATATTCTGTGGCTTTCTACAGCAAGATCCCTTGTCCTAGTCTCTTGCTTTGGTCTCTGGACCAAGATCTCCTCTGTTATTCTTTTAAATTCTATGGTTTTATATTATAATTTTATAAATCATTGACAATGAAGAGCCCCTGATCTTTGTAATGATGTTCAGGGCCAGTGTAGCCAGCAACAGTTTGAGAACTTCAGTTACAGGAGACATCTGCTCAGCCTGAACTGCCTCCCAGCCTGGGCACACAGAGATAAACTATAGGGAATAAGGCTGAAAACATCCAGCAAGCATGAGCATATTGGAATTACGTGTTCTTTAAGCAGCTTACAGCTTTGCCAGATTTGGTCTGATTTCACAGAGATAAAAGCTGTCCTTTAGCCAATAGCCACTTCTTTTCCAAGTGTCAAGTCTCCACTCAGAAAACACAGATGCACTCAGGCAAGAAATGAGAGCCAAACAGGACTTGAAAATACCTTTGGCAGCCCAAACAGTATATGTGAAAAAAATCTATTAGGGTCCACATTTTCTACATTAATACAAAGCCTACACTGACTTTCCTCACACTAATGAGATCATAAAATCATGACCTGTGGATCAAAGATCACACAACTACATTTAGAGTTCCACAAAGAGGATATAATCTTCACTGTGCAAAACAATTTTTTAGCCTTATTAAAAGAAATCCCTAACCTGGGGAACTCCTTTTGATTAATTTCCACATGAAGCACTTCAGCACGCCAGTACAAGAAGTCAGATTTCAACTCAGAAAGTTATAATTTGGCTACACTATAATCATCTGAAAACAATGTCTGTAATGGGAAGTGTCAGACAACTTCAATAGGTGGGGCTGGTATAGCCACCTTATCATAGGGAAACACACGACACATGCAGGGAGATCAGCCATAAAATAACCTCCTTCCCGTTATTGCCCTGCAGGTCCAGTAGCTCTCACACTTCAAGCCACTTGAATTTTGGCAGCCCAGTGACTAACAGCCAGAAGCACAATTTCAAGCTGATGATAAAACACGGACCTCTCAAAACAACTCATAACGGCTTTTCCAGCTTGTAATTTTCAATGGGGGAAATTAACAGGAATTGTACACTTGCTACTACACTATATGTTCTAAATTATCAGAACTTTCTGGAAATTTCTCCAAACGTACACCTGTAGCTGATAGTTTCCAATATAGTTAATAACCCCACCGAATACAGACAAGAGTTATTATGCATTACTAGGGGTATCTCACAGTTACCTCCCCAGCCTGGAGCACAATGTAAAACACTGTTTTGATGCCAATGGGTATTTCTGTATTTCTACAACATGGAACTTCACAGGGAGCTGTACACTATGTATTTTACTTGGAGTACAGTAGATAAGCTGTCATTTCTGCTTTGGGAAAAGGGCATCCCACATCTAACTGATTATTGCTCCAAAAACCAATTCTCCCAAAAACAGGCTGAAACAGAGTCCTGCTCTCACAGTCTAGAACACAAAAATGAACAACAGGTATAACACAGAAAAACCTATATTGACTTACTGTACATGCAAATAGAGACATGCAATTAAGTCACAACAGATATAAATCAAAACAGAAACAAACTAAAAAAATAGTTAATTACCTACTTTGACAGATTCATACCTGCAGTCTTCTCATTCTAAAGCAAAAAGCCAGGAGAGAGAATATTCAAATTTCTTGTCCATTTGGGTGGCTTCTTTGCACATGTTCCTGAATTTTCAGCTATGATGAGATCCGCTCATTGGCAGTCACCAAGAGGCTGATATGACCATGAAATGAGGAAACACAGGGAATGAAAAATAAGGTACTAGCACCACCATTTGCTGAGGACTGGGAAAACTAGCAAAAACTTTCAGAGCCCATGTAGACCTGTTTCTATAATGCTAGCTGCTTTTAACTCACTTGCCATTGCTGCTATTGGAGATGCTTGATCAAAACATGCTTTCAGCATTAATTACTTGCCAGGAAAATCTTAATGAAATCCAGATGATGATTTTTATTCCCAGCACTATAAATCTTTATATGTAGAAACAGTTTCAAATAAGGGATTATTTTAGCAATTTGAGTTAAACAAAAATATAATTAAGAGCTAACCATACATTGAAAGGGAACATCTGAATTGAAAGTGGCTGGCAGAGGTGGACTGAGACAGTTTAACACAACTTCTTTCCCCCTTGAAAACACATATTTTATTGTTGCTCCTTTTCATCCCAACACTAAGAAACATGGGGTTTATGCAAAGTGACCCTGGAAAGGATGAGCTCTCTTCAGCCAGCACAGCCCTTCCCCACTGTCACATGGTGTTTCCATTTCTGAAGTCTCCTGTTTCCTGAAGCAATTTACATTTGCTTCTAAGAAAAAGAAAGTCTGTGAAGCAGAAATCTTATTAAAGCAATTCAAAAGAGCGCAGTTTGATTATAAAATATACTGGTTAAGAAATAGATTTCAACACCTGCATTGCAAAGTGCAAACGAGATTCAGATAAACTTTTAAAATCTAATTTTCTTCTGGCTTCTCTGTTGTCTGCTAGTTTCATTTTGCTCCTTTTGAGCAACGGATGTAGATGATACAAATGGCAATGATCAATTCACAAAAACGGATGCATTACACTTTCCACAGTTTCAAGGAAAAACTGCTGTGGAGGAGAAATCCTTTAATGTGCTACAAAAATAGCTCTACAATTACTATTTTTTATAGATTTAATAGAAAAATTTCTATTTCACTTACACGTTGATAAACTTTTCTGTTATAAAGACATTACTGTTGGGCCAAATGACCTGTGTTCCTTTTACAAAGTTCTTGAAGCGATATTTTTAATTCCTTACTGTGGTTTGTTCCTCCTTTTGTGAAAAAAAAAAAAAATTTAGTCCTGTGAAAAACAGAGAGCATGAAATAGCTATTCCATCTCATCAGGATGGTATCTGATGTCTACTCAGTGCAAGGTAAGTTCAGAAGGGGGTGAGGAAGAAAAGCTGAAGTGTACCTTCCTCTTTTATTTACTCTTTCTTGAAAACTATTTAGACTAAACTCACCACTCCAAGATTATGATTGAAAATCTATAGTTTAGTGCAACAGCCATCATCACTCTTAAGCATTCTTGCTCAGAAGGAAATCAGAAATCAGGCTAAAAAATTGCATCATTGGGAGCTTCTGTGTGGTTGCTGGTATTCCTTTCTCACTTCAGGATTTTTTGGAGAGGCTGTGTGTTCCTGAACCTCTGTGATTGGTGAGGGAGATACACTTGCAATTGGAAAGATGTATTAGTTGGAGGAAGCAACTCAGAGAGGGATCATGGTGAACAAGCCCTTCCTTCACAGCCACTTGGGGTGAGTCCTCATGGGATGGCAATCAGGGTGCCAACATTCAGCTTCTCTCCCCATATCCTTCTGGTGACACTAAGGACAAAGATGTGAAAGAAAGAATGATGGCACAAACCCCCAGAGGTCTGTCAGACAGTGGGGAGGACAAGCTGGCAGACAAACATCCTCCATGCACATTGAAAGAAAGAGATTGATGTGATAGCTAAAACTCTAGGCCTCAGGCTCCAAAACACTGCCACCTTGATTCATTTCAAACCACTTTAGAGAAGCCAGTGTCTCCCTAGGTAAGCCTGTTGCTTCACACACATCTCAGTGCCACACAAATGTCCACAAGTACTGCTAATATGTCTTACATGCTCCTCTATACACTCACAGCACAAAGGCACTGTAGAAACTGGGGGAAAATACCCTCTTGCTTGTGTGGCAGCCTGTGGGTATCAGCTCCTTCTCTACGGTAACACTGACACCAGTGATGATTCTGCTCAAATAAACACATAAACCAGAAATAGTTCTGCTCATCTCCAGCTTAATAAGGGAATAGAAGTACACAGTAACACAAGGATAAAATCAGGATTTAACAAACAACAATAAATTTGTATTTTCTAGCTTCTGAAACAGGCACCATCTGAGCAACAGAAGAATTAGCATCCATTTTCTATAATCATTTATTTACTGGAATCACATAAGCAGATATATGCAGCATTATGTTTGAGGTTTTGTGTGCACTGCTTTCACACAGCATTTATGTAATTTATTCTGTAACAAGCTATTCCCATCTCTATTAAGAAATTATTATATCCTAAATTCAAGTCAGAGTAAATCTTAATTCCTTTAAGCTTCCTTTTTTTTGAAAGGTAGAACACGGATGTAAAAAAACATCACCCTTATGAAAGAAGTGACTGCAGATAACAGACGCCAGAACTGAGCAAGTGAGAGGACAAAAGAGCTAAGTGGCTGAGACACCTGCAGTTTAGCAGGGGGAGCAGCTTCCCTCTTTCAAATAAAAAATGTACACGTCTGGAACTTTCGAAATGAAAAAGGGATGTTAAAAGAATAAGTACATAATTTACCTATTAAGACAGAACATCTAATTTGCATGATAGCTTTACTGGCAGATGTGAGTTCCTGAAATTTCTACAAAACCAAAAGGTACCTACACCTTGAAATGCTATTTGTTCCCTGGCATGAGGAATGCTGCAACACTCAAAATACTCCCTCTGGGCAGACACAGCAGGGGTAGATTTAGGTCAGTGTGATGAAGCAACTCTTCAGGCTAACCCCAAAGTTAAACCAGCTGATGGTCTTGCAGGCAACCACATTTAGAGGATAATATCTTTTTTAATTCTTTTCTTAGAAAGGATATAAACAAGACTGGAATAAATAAATCAACTCCTAACCAAGAACATAAGGGAATTTCTTTGTAGCAACTGATAAACTTTTCCTGTGCAACCTTCTTTGCATAGGAAGGTTGCTCTGCAAGTTTCTGAGGTGCCCAGTCCTGGTCCTTTCCTTTGGTGAGCATCAGCCATGAGAGAGCATCAGTCAGTTTCACTGCCAGGTCCCACAGCCAGGTTTGCTGGGCCAGCACTCTACAGAGAGTAAAACCTGCTTTAAATCTTTTCATAGTTAGGTGATTTGAAAATAGGTAAACAACAGTTTAAGTTTTATTCTATGATCCAAAACGTGAATCTCTACACAAAATAATTGTCTATCTTAGGAATACTGGCTGTATTCCTCTTTTCCGCCCTGCCACTTTTATTTAGCCAGTTTAACTCTTGGGAAGGGTTGTTTGACTAAAATAAAAGTAAACAACATTTTAAAGGACTTAAAATATATGACTTCATTTAAACCAAGTTTGCGTTGTCAAGATACCCAAAGAAGGCCCAATGAACAAGGAGTATAATTCGGAAAGTTGATAGTATTATTTCCACCATAAAACTTCATTAAAGGTTTTGTAATTGATGCAGAACAGATGCATCTATGGAAATCCTGTACTTTTCTTTCAAAACAACAAATGAACAAATGAACTTCAGGCTGCCCAGGTCACTTAGTTTGTGTACTGACAGACTGGGTTTTCAGTAGTTGACCTTTATCAGATTGGCTGACTGACAGCAATTTGGTCGGTCATTCTGTTAAAGGCAAATGTGTATTTCTTGGCCCCAGAATAAAAATGTTAATTGGTTAATAGAACATCAAGCCCTATTTCAGTTCTGTACTCTTTTGTTGTTGTGTTGTTGTTTGGCTCAATATTTATCTTTCTATTTAGCTAAATCACTAGCAATAAAATGAAAGAGAATTTGAATCAATAACTGTGTTCAGAAAATTTGTACTAAAGCTACAAATAGAATGAGTTGCTTCCAACAGGGACTAAAGCTGAAGGGTACTAAAAGAAAATTTCTACTCCATTAATAACTGGGCTGTTCTTATAAATGGGCATATTTTCTTAGTATAAGAAACAAGATTCCACACCAGGACTCTTCTTGATGCCTATATTGATACCTAACACAGTACAATGCTCTTAACAGGTTAAACTCACCTGCCTTAACAGGGCAAATTCTGATCCTCTTGGGATTGGATGTGCTCAGCTCTTCAGGGTGTTGCTTTCCAGAGGCTCTTGCACTGAGTGGGCAGCAACTGCTGGCTAACGATGCCGGACTCGCTTCTTTGCATCTGACAGATGACCTAAACCAAATCACATCAGAAAAGGCAGCTACTTGATACAGTATGTGAAATATATCAACTCTTTAGTTCTGTGATAGTGACCAACTGATTGAATTAGTTTGTCAACCTTTTGAAGCCCCGACAGATCATCCTTGTGAGAACTGACACAATAAGGTTCGGCAACAGCCTTCAAGTCTTGCTGTGTGACAGCAACAGCACTGATGGCATTTTGCTTCCCAATTATTTTGGCTATTTCATGTTTACGCAGTCGGTATTTTCCCATCAATTTTTCTGAATTTGCATTCTGTCACTGACAGTTTCTGCCTGCTTCACAAATAAAAAGCATTATGCTGACTTTTACCTGATAGCTGGGGCCTTTAAGTTGCAAATTGCTACAAGTGTGTTCATCATCTCTGAAAACATATCAGGTAAGTGTTCTCAGGCTTTTTCCCACAAAGGCAACTCCTAAATTATATTATGCACTGGCATTTACCTTTCTTCATTATTTCTCATTTTTGTAATGTTTCCCTGCTTCACCATAACTCTTCACTAGCCTAGACAGTAAAATATATCTGCAGTAAGTACCATTTTAGTTTCCTGCTAGTATTTTGTAACAGACTAAAACATACAAGTACACATATAATGTCATGTGTTTTAAAAACTGCTTTTGAAAACGTAAGGCATTTTTTATACCAATTAATTTGGACTACCTAAGCTTCTGAGAAGAGGAAAGGAGACTTAGAAAAATTTAAATAAGAAATTCCACAGTAGCCAAAGTATTTAACTTCTTCATAGAACATAGTTTCCATATATTTTAGATTGTCAGCCTTTTTAGTTGCTCTTTAAAAAGCTACAGTGTTACTCTGTTATGGATAAGACTTTAAAATTAAATATAAATAAATACTTAACTATAGCTTCTAACTGCAAAGCTGAGGATGGAAATAGGATGGCAAAACACCGCTATAGCTATTTATGTTGTAACCAACCTTGGACAGATCTCTGAAACATAATTATGCACTTCTGGATGGAAAAAAAAACATGAAATCCATCTCTTCCAGTCCCTTCCTTGTGACAGGAGCGATTGGATTCTCTGCAGACTTGTGCACATATGATTGTCCCACCGATAGTTTTGTCAAACCTTGATCACAGGTGCTGCCACAAGTTTGTCAGATTTTCCCAGCCTTATTTACCTTATTTCAGCAAATAAGCCCTTCCTTTTTTGCCTGTTTGTTACTGACCTACCTATGTGCTCTTTACCAATCTTTTTTGCAAGCTGTTACCATTCCTCTACTACTAGAGCAACAGGAATTGACCCTTACTAAATGAATTGCCTTAAGTGAGGGGATGAAACACTACAAGGCACCACAATATCCTGAAAATATCATTTGTTTCAAGCAGGCATTTTAGCTGGATTTCAAGAATAATCAAACACCATGTAATTGACCTTACATGTGCACTGCCTATAACTGAGGCAATGGTAAATATCAATATGCAAACATCACTTTATCTTATTTGATGAACGCACACCACAGACTTGTGACTGGGAGTTGCTGTATACTAGAAAACAAAGACTACCATGTGTCTGGATGTGTATAAGGAGTATATATTATACCTGCTTGGAGGCTTCAGTAATTTGGGTAATTCTTCTACACCAGAAGCTCTTTACCAGTTTGCAGTCTGGTCCCATTCCCTGATTGCACTTCTCTGTGCCACCAGCATCCTGATCCCTTAGACCAATTATTCCTACCCCTCACAGCACTTGGCTCCTGCTGGCTGACCCTTTGGGGCTTTTACAACTCTTCCTTTTTTTCTATGGACATATTTTGGTGTGAAAGGGTTATCCTCTTCTTTAAATCAAAGCTGAAAGTTTTGCAGGTTTTTTTAGATCTCCTGTTCCTTATCATGTGGAACTAAAGACAACATGTCCATCTGGAAAATTATGGTAAGCTTCCAGGAGAGGCAAACCCAAATATATTCTGTGGTAATTAGAAGATCTGGGATTCTGATATTTCGACTATTCTTAATTAAAATTTCAAAGACACCTGGTGTAAGTTATGACAAGTTGCTCCAGAAAGGACTACCCCATGCAGGGGAATTTTCTCTTTGCTATCACTTACTGGTTTTATTTCTAATTTCTTTGAACCTACTAATGCCAAAAAGCACCCTATATTTATGATCATTTAGAAATATTTGTGGCAATGATATTCAGATATTTTACTAGGGAGTGTGAAAACAATCTTAAAACTGCTAAATTTGATCCCTGCATGATTCCAACCTAATTTCTATATGGTCTATCAAACATCCTGGAGTTTAAATGATGGCATTCAAGCTGCGACTGAGCTGAAACGCTTTTTCCTTTAGCAACTGTTAAACTGGAGGGCTTAGCATACTACAGGAAGATCCATACTTCTTCAGGAAATGCAGCTGAGAAATGAGCCCAGGAAAAGCAGGGAAGTATCAGGTCCAGCTGCAACACAGATGTGCAGCTCGGCACCAAGACAGAATGAGAGCACACAGTGATCCTTCTGCCTTGCATTTTGTGGCATTTTTCAGCAAGTTACTTCACTTCATTGTGGGACTGCTGAGATGTCCCATCTCTGGCTGCCATGAAATTCTGGGAACATTTTGTACAGTTGATTCCATTTTATGTTACCTTGCTTCCTCCCACACTTCCTACTTCATTTGGAGATGCAAGTGCTGGTTTCTCATGCTGCTCCTGGGTTTCCCATTAATGCACCAAACAGACTCAACATCAGACTTATCCTTGGCTTCTCCCCTGTCCTTCATCCTGGTCTATGACCAGGAAGTTCTGAAATGCTCCCATCCTTACCATTACCTGCTGCTTGCTTCCCAATCATCAGCTCTCCTAAACACCGCTTCCCAATCCCTGTGGCTTGGAGATGGACCTCTTCTTCCACTCCTGTTTATTTCTAATGAAAAAAGCACTAAGAGAATTAAGGTGTGTCAACCTTTGCTCTGGTCCTGAGCGAGCCAGGAACACTTTTTACAAAGAAACTTTGAATTAGTCCAAATTGCCACATTTTTGTTTACAGATATAGAGAAATTATAGGTTTTCCATTAGTCTTGTTCTTAGGAAGGACTGAATCATTTTGGCTTGAATTTTTAAATAAATAAATTCTGCCATCTGGCAAGGAAGACTTCCCTCCTCCTGTAAATAAAAGCAAAGCATCACATTGCATTACAGGCAATGATACAAGTACTACAAACATGTAAAAACTGAACTCCCAAACCAGTCCAGTCAAGAATTTCTTAGGGAGACCACAGAGAGAACATTTTTTGAGAAATACAACCTCTTCTTTGATTAGGCCAGGAAGTCACTATAAAGAACTATGAAGTATTTGAACACTCACTTCTTATAAAAGAGTTGTTGTGAAAAACTGTTGTCCTAATTGGCGGCATTTTGGATCTCTGTCACTTGCTGGTGCAGATGTTGTCATTTGTAGAGCTTCATGAGACTGAAAGTAAGCTTACCTATTTTGACTCAAAAACCAGCTGGGCAGCAGTCTTCAGGCATTTAGCCAGTCTTTCCTCCTGTTCCAGCCTTCCTGATTTCAGGATTTCCAAGGCAGATATCCAAGGGAAACTAGCTCCTCTTCTTTCTATCCTGAAGTTCACCCACAAGTCAGGAGAAATTTATAAAGCCTTGCAGTAAAGATTTATCACCAGAGGATTAGTCTGTACAGCTCTGAACCCATGACATTATTTTCTGTTTAGGTCATTAGTCTAAATCCCTGTCTGTTTACTGGTTGCTTTTTCAAATATTTATTCTTTTTGATTCCTACCCACTCCACAGCCTCATGTCTCAAACTGTTGAAATTAGAAGTTCCTAATAGTAAATATAGAAAAAAGCCTCCAGGCATATTTTTAACCACTTGAATCAATCCATTTTAGCTTCATGACTTTGTGAGATGCATCTCAGACATCCCCTGTTCCCACCTCCAACCCTCAGACAGCTAAATGTCATCAATACACGCTGAGATCCAGATCCCTACAGGTTATATGAACCATGCTACTTCTCCACTCCTGCTGGACACACCCCAGTTCTGTTGTCTGTCCTCTGATCCACTGTTCCCAATCCATGTTTTCAAAAGCAGCCAGGACTATATAGGTGTCATATGCTGGAATAATACCATGGAAATATTATTCTAAACGTCTCTAATACCAAACAATATCAAAAATATCAATCATCGATATTACTATGATAATCTCAGCACTAGCCTAGCACTTTTCTGCACAGCCTGGTTTGGACTGATCTCTAAGGAAAGTTCTTAGGGACTTTTACTCCATAATCTGCAGGATTCCATCCATCTACATTGATGGCCATAGTACTTCTGCTATAAAAATCATTGCAGTCTGCTTCACAAGAATCTGCACCTGTCCTGGGTTGTCTGCTGCCATCGTTTTACCCTTGTGTTATTTCTCCTTCTCGCAGCTCCACCTCCCCTGCAGATCCCGCAGTACATATCTGTCCCCTTGTGGCCATATGCCTGACGCAGCCTTGCTACTTCTCAGGATCCTTCAGGCTGACCAAAACCTTTCAGCTCTTTCTCCCACCCACACAAGCATGGACTGACTGCCCTTGTCCCAGCAGCACCAGAAAAACTACTTAAAAGGGGTAGAAAGCATCTAAAAGGCACTGCAGTCTTACACAAGAGATCCAACTGTATCTTGATGCCTGCTGAGTGCCAAGCAACGTGCAAAGATCCAACCACACCCTGGCTAGAGATAAAGTGCAGGAGGAGGCTGCCAGGTCTGAGGGATGGAAAGTGGCAGCAGAGCAAAAGTGTGGACAGATTTCTCCAGCAATCCTACACAGCCCAGCTGAGCTGGGGCTCCTTGCAAGGCACAGATGTCAAACCTTGCTGGATGAAGATCAGGGCTGACCACAGTGACTTTGCAGCAGACAAGTGGTCTGCATAAGGTCCAGGTGAGAAAGATATCATGAACAACAGCAAGTCCAATGCAGCACGTAGAGACTAACAAAAGAAATGTCTTCACATAAAGGTCTGAGAGTTGTTGCCAATCATGTTTTTCTGCTAGTCCTTTGGGGCTGCCTGTTGGTTTAATCATGAAACTCCAACCTCCTCTAAGGTCAAGAAATCAGCCAGAGTGGCTGACCATATCAATTCATACTGTTCCTTTACAATTCATACTGTGTATTTTTACATCATTACTGCAGTATGAAACATACACAGGGGAAATACTTTGAAATACTCAGTGCTAGAAATACTCTTACTGTCCCTTACTTCTTGCCAGCTTAAGCCCAAGCCATCAATCAGAGCACAGTTTTCAGGCTGCAGACACTCCCTGTTGGGACCAGAGGTGCCTCTATGGTGTGCCCAGATTTACATTCCCGTTTGCAGGAATCAGGCTCCCCCTGATGCCCTACCACAGCCCCCAGAGCTGCTCTGTACAAAGACATGGCCAGGAGGGGAAAGGGCTGAATCAGCTCTGCTGGCATGTTGCTGCCAGCCCGGGAAGGTCTTCCAGCATTCCACAGGTACCATCATGTTTGTTTTGTAATCAGAGCTTCCAGTGTTTTGTTTTCCTTTTTTGTTTTTTTTTTTTTTTTTCCTTCAGATTAAACTGTATCCATTGGCCTATTTTTAAAAAGAATTAACAGAAAATTGAACATTTTGGTTATAACCAAGCACCAGTCTCCCCACCCAACATACTAACATTCCTTAAAAAAAAAAAAAATGAAGCCCAAATCATTTCATAAAAGCACCAATTTATAACAAAAATTATAAAAGGTAAACATAACCTGAGGCCGAAAGCTATCCAGCTCCCAGTTTGGTGAGACTTCCTGCTCTCCAGTCCTGTCCTCAGCATTACCAGAAGCCATCTGATACTTGGATTCTCTACCTGGCACCTGTTTGGAGCCCACTGGCTCACACTTTGCAATCTTCTTTGTGTTGTTTCTCTTACTTATCCAAAGTGAAAGTAGTCACAGGGGAAAAAATGAAATAACATATCTGAACTGTTTTATTTGTTCCCTTCTGAAAATGTGTTCTTCATTGTCTGAAGGCTCATTAGCTGACTTTGAAACTGACAGAAAAGTAAACTATTTTGTTCAAATACATTGTTATGTTTTGTAGATCTTTTTCTGACTCAGTTATTTCTCACTAATTATGAATGCAATCTAATCAACTCAACCGCCTTCCAGAAAAAAAAGTATTGCCATAGAGAATTCTTACTTGTTTTGACAAAAACAAAACCAAAAAAAGTTGAAATCTTTCATTTGAAAAGGATTATCTTTGAACATTCTTTCCAGTTTCTATTCTGTCAAGCTATCATTTTTTTATTTTCCACATAGTTAACTAATTTTGTTTTGTATGCCTCAGTGATATAAGAAATCCCTTTTTCTTTAATTTCCTAGAGAATTTCACTTCATTTTTTTTCATTCCTCACCCTTTTTCTTTTAGATGATCAAAAGTTGGAATCTGTCTTACACAATACTTCAATTTCACATGAAAATTTTGGGAGAATACATTACTTTTTCTATCTAAATGAACCTGATTCCTCATCTGCTTTTTTTTTTTTTTTTTATTAAAATCTATTATGACTTGGGTCACTCATATTTCCCCTCTCCTGCCCATTCATAATATGAAACATAATCCAGTAACAGAACAGCTGTAGGAAATTGTGGATGATGGACATCCACAGAATTGTGGACATCCACAGAAAATGTGAAAAAGCAAGTAAACTGCTTTATACAGTAATAATGAACTACAGAGAATAAAAGTCAGAGTACTTTAATATGATCTGTCATAATGCATCTAAAATCTAATTTAGCAAAGTACTTGAATACTTTTGCTCTTAATTTCTTTGAGGAATCATGGTTCTACTACATTAATATTCTGATGCATGGTTCTGCTGTGTTGCAAATAGTGTATTACCAATATTATGATGTATAAGCAAAAATTCAGTTCCATGTACTTTCATGCACTCATAACACTATAACACACATTTTTCTATCTGCTTTGTGATTTTATTACCACAGTGTTTATAGCATGAAAATTATTTCACTTTAATATCTACCATTGCAACATTTTAATTTGCCTTAACGCTTAGTAAAGTTGTCTTCGCTGCATTTGGTTCAGCTGTTATTTGGAGAAAAAAATGTAGTTCTGTACCTGTTCTGTGAGTTAATACATTAGTTCTTTACATTATTTTATTATGCATTCTGCTGATAAATCAAGAATACCACAATGAAAGAGTAATTATGAACAGATAGTAAACTCCTAATCTCATGCCTTTTATTTATATAGACAAACATAATAAAAATAACATAAGGGAAGAAGGGTGTCTTCAACCTTAATACACACTTGTAATGCCTGTCTTGTGTTGAATGCATCTTGGTTTAAAAAAGAAGAAAACTTTTGAAACAAATGTTGAAAACATTCATAAGCCTCTTCTAATTTTTCTCCCAAAAGAAGGACTTTATTCAATGGTGTATGGAGCAAGCCTTAAAAAAAATTTAAAGTCAGTTTTTTCAGGCCTTACTTAAATTATATAGATCAAAAGTCACATGAACTTTGCTCAAATCAAATTGCTTCTTATTTATTTATTTATTCATTTATTTGCTTTGGCTAAATGGAGAAATATGTCAGTACTCTTCCAAAAGTAAAGCAAATACAGGAAACATCAGTAGTCCTATAATAGCTCATATCCCTTTGTGAACATGGTGAGCGTTAATAACTTCAGAATTAATAACTTCAGAAAATACAGATCTGCTGTGCTAAAAAAAAAAAAAAAGGCATTAAACAAGCCTAATTCTGTCTTCTGGCTTAACATGCAAGCCACTAATCAAACATTGCTGTGAACTTCATGTGAAAATCCGGCTCCTTTGAAATAATTTAGAGACCCATGCTGGTGGCTTCTGTGTGGCACTGCTGGTGCCAGGGCTGGTCACAGGGTGTCAGGGGACAGGGCTAATGAACCTGACAGGAGACATGAAGTTTCCTGGCAGACATCAGAAAATCATTTCACAATGCAACCTTACTTTACAATTGAGTAAATTGTAAAGAGAGAGACTCTCAGAGCATCTCTGACTATTTCTTAATCTTATGAATGTATTATCTGGGCTGAGTGGACCTAAATTTGTAATGCAATTTACTTAACTTTCAAAATACAGTAAATCCTGTTTTGTATGATATTTATTAATGTGGATGAAGAAAATGGGTTTTGTTCTTTAGTAATAAATCAAAAAGAAGTGCCTATAAAACCAACAAAACACAAAGTGAATCTACTTGTATTATCTCACAAAAAATTAGAAAATTATTGCATTCTTTTCCACCTGCTAAATCCCCAATCAACATACCATGCCTAAAAATTACATTTCATCCAGCCTTGAACACTCCCAGGGATGGAGCATCCACAACTTCTTTGTGCGTCTCACTACTTATACAAAAAAAGATTATTTTTCTAATATCTAATCTAAGCAAACAATGTTACGTTATAAAACAAAAAATTAAATTGATTTTAATCCAGTTAGCCACAGGAGCATAAGAATTTATGCAAGATTTCTTTCTATCTTCTCAAATGACTGATTTTACGAAAGCTTGCATGCTTATTTTTTTTTATTTTACAGCAATTCACTGAGAAACAATTCCTTAGAAGTAGAGGAAATAAAAACTTGTTTTGAGTCCTCAGCCAGATATCAAAATTAACTCTTATTTGAAAAGTGTCATTTTTCTTAAAATAGTGTGTTCAGTTTTACTGAGTGGGTCATCATTTGCTGAGATACTGTAGAAAGCCCACAAATGGTCAGACATAAACAGGTATGTTGTCTTTACTGTTCTACAAAACACATAATGGGAAGAGAAATTAAAACCACAGAATTGAGTTTGAATGTGTTATTAAAACAGAATTATTTTTCATATTTCTTTTTTAAAAATCATTAAGTCTAACAACGCTCAGAAAGCAGTTTTTATAACAAAGAGGTAGGCTTGTACACCTCATCATCACTTCTCTGAAAATAGACACTTTAGTAGTTCAACTATTTTCTGTAGTGAACAAGAATTCTAAAATAATTTTTCATTAACTCAGAAGAACTGCCACTGTGGATTAATTGCCCAAGGAATACAGCAGCTGGAAGTAAAATTTTCAAGACATCATGACCAAGACCAACACTCAATTTTACCAAATATATCTCTATGAGGCATATGGTGAGACCCTGTGAGAAAACTTTTGCAGCAAAAATGAAATTTTTTGTTTTGCCATACAAGCAGACAAAAGAAAGCAACAGAAGAAAAACAAAAATCTATTGTTCCCAAATTGAGATAATCCTCTAACTGCCAGACAATTTGTCTTCAACATAAAGCCCTTACATGTAAATATGCAGAGATGTCCCAGGTGGCAAGAACAGCAGCAGGACAGCCCCTACTTAATTTCATCCTTGTCGCCAAGAGGAAGGAATGCCACACGGAATGCCACTGAAGAAGACATCCAGTAATTTCTCCAAACTGTGAACTGACCTTGGGTGACCCATGACTTTAGTGCCTCTGCACTGAAACTTGAGGGCATTGTTGACTGTTGTCTATCAGTTTTCTTAACTGAAGTATTAAGCTGCTCAGGAGTTTTCTGTTTGCCATCTCCAGCCTGCTGGCTTTACTCTACCTATTCCAATCAGTCTCTCTATTTAAGTTCTAAAAATCAGCCCTAGTGTATAGAGTACAGGTTCTCTATAAAAGATCTGTTTTCTGTGGAGGTCCAGCAGGTAAGGAAGCAAACAGAAAATTTTACTCTGTTCCATCTCTGTTCAGTGAAAAGGCTGGATGTTTTTGCTGCTCCTCTGGGGTCCTTGCCACATCTTTGAGGCTGACACAGGGGAAGAAGTGGTGCTGATGGCAGTGAATCAGACCTTCAAGGCGTGTAATGATTTCATAGTCAGGAAGAGCCAGGCTGGCCATGTCAAGGCCCAGCATCCGTGAGACCACCTCTCGGAAATCTGCCAGCTGCGAGAGCAAACAGAAAGGAATAAATTAAAGAGGATGCAAAGGGGATGTCAGGGAAAACATGTACATATAGGCATACATACAAACACAAACACTTGTATTATCAGTGCCAAATATAGGCATATCAGCTCTTGCTCAATACAGAGAGCAGAAGAGAACAGAAACAGCCCTTTGGGAAATACATCCAATCACAACGCACTAACAGCTGAGGCGTCAAGTATCTCAAACACAAAACAGAGTTTTCATGTGTTTTTTTAGTATCTTTCACAGGCATGTCTTCCCTGCAGATTCAACTGCAAAAACTGAGGAAAACACACTTTGACTTGACCCTAATGACCACAAACTATGCAAGCTGGAAACTCTGGTGGGTACATCCCAGATCACAGGCTAAGGTGCTCGTCCTTGACCACTGCCTGCCACAGCTCTCCCCCACCCTGAACATTCTTGAGAAAAAATAGAGGAAGTTAGTAGAAATATGGAAGTTTTTGGCACATCCTGCTATCTGAATTTGGTTTGAATCAAGATATAGCCCAAATTCAAGATGCAGCTTAGAAAAATGCCTGTTTTTCTTCTGTGCATAGCTGCTGAAAATGTCATAGGAATAGTATTTGGTAAAGCAATTAATTAAAGACACCAGCTCTCTCTCTGCAGTTCCAAATGGACAGACATCCACAAGTCGTTGTCATCACTGCTGATTTACTTTTCTCTATTCACAATATGGATCATTATCAGTCAAACTTCAAGGCCTCTTGAACAGACAATAAATTACAGAGCCAAAATGACAAATGTTTTAATACCCTTTATCATCAACGCATAAAAGAGGAAAATGTTACTATTTGAGGAAGTACACTTTTCTTGCTTTCAATTTGAATGCCAAAATCCCCATTCCCAAGCATGAAAGAGACTCAAAATTCCACAAAAATCATCAAAACCATCAAGCAACTGGACTCATATTCTGATGTGGCAGCACCCTCACTCCACCAATCATGCCAAAGGCTAAGAATAAGGAGGAGATAGACAGTCCTGAAATCTCTCCAACCCCAAGAACACTGTGCAGAATTCTAAAGCAGTTAAGTCTGTGAAGAAAGGGGTTTGCAGCTTTCCTGTAAACAAGGTCTCAGTTTCCAAGACTTTGCCAAAGGCAGTTTGTTTCAAGCCCTAAGGAGCTGCCATCAGTTCAGAAACACAAATATGGAAACCAATTCAGAACAGAGCTGAGGTCTGGAGTTCTTAGCAAAAGACAGACATGGACACCTGTTAGAACAGTTCCCAAGGAGAGCTACAGAGATGATCAGAGGGATAAAGAACTTCTATGAAGCCAGGCTGAGAGAGCTGGGGTTGTTCAGCCTGGAAAAGAGAAGGCTCCAGAGGGACCTTATAACAGCCTTCCAGTACTTAAAGGAGCCTTACAAAAAAGAAAAAAAAAAGGAGAGCAACACTTCACACAGGTATATAGTAATAGGAAAAGGGAGAAGGGTTTTAAACTAAAAGAGAGATTTAGATTAGATATCAGGAAGAAATTCTTTACTGGGAGGGTGGTGAGACACTGGAACAGGTTTGCCCAGGGCATTTGTGCTGTCCCATGCCTGAAAGTCATTGGGTTTTGAACAATCTGGCCTAGTGGAAGGTGTCCCTACCCACTGGAAATGTGTTGGAGCTAGATCATCTTTAAGGTCCCTTCCAAATGCATTCCATGATTCTGTGATTTGAGAATTCAATCCCAGCTATCTGTATTAGCAGATAGCTAATACAAGGCAGTGTGATGTCTTGGATCAAACGTTGGAACGTTACACCAAAACCCCAAAGTTTCCATATACTATATCCTACACTAGTTCAGGAGGTCACTGATGCAAGGGTCTTGAAGTATGCTAGGCAAGTACTATTTTACAGAAAGTAAAATTTTTTTTAAACATCTGGGTCACAGACAGGATAAGGACACAGCAAAGCTAGAATTTGTTTCCATACGGACTTTACATGGAAAGATCAAGGCAGCTCTCTTCAAATATCCAGCCTTTGGATAAAGGAGAGAAATAATAAAGGATAAACGTCACTAGGGACTGAAACACAAAAGGCATGCTGCAGACAACACTTCCGCTAAATTTTCTTTGCACCTTCCATTCAATGATAAAATTATCACAAGTAAAAGACAGGAAATTAATGCAACATAGCATTAACCCAAGATTTTGGGGTTTGAGGAAGTAAAAAGCAGATGCTATATTTTATTTTCACACTCTAACTGCAAGAAAGTAGAAGGGGTCTCATTCCAACAGAAAGAAAACAAAAAGAAAAGTCCAAATATTGCAACAATATTCAAGTGGTTTGAAAGCCCTTGGATTCAGATGTTAGAAAGTCAACATTTGTATTTGTGCTTTTAGTAAAATACTCAATGTATAACTCCATGGAATAATTTCTTGCATATAATTAATATCTTCTTCTCTTTGCAAAATGCTTTGTTTCCTCATGAGATGTATGAAGAAATTAAATCTTCCTGTCAAATTTCTAACCTTTGTTATAAAACAAAACAGCACTAGATATTTCCAGGAAAAAAGAAGATCCCCAGGTTGTTGGTCTTCTCCCCATGCAAATAAAAAGATATTTTTCTAGACTAATTTTCTGAAATAGCATTCTTAAGTTTCATCCAGAGTCACTGTTAAGGCTAACATATACCATAAAATTTTTAGCCAGGAAATCTAATATAGTTCTAGACAGTTGAAATAAACTTACAATGACTAATTTTTTTACTTTTAAAAAAAATCCCATTTGTTTTCAACAATTATGCCTCAATAACATTGCTAAAGAACACAACATGCAGGGTACATACTTCACAGTTTTTTGAAATTAGAATGGAACACACTTATTAACATGTTTCCCACAAATTACTTGTACCCTCCCTGTGAGTTCCCATGAAAATTTTTCTGTTCTAAACTTTAACAAAGTTATATGTCACAAATTGATACAAATTAAATACTTCAATATTAAATTGTGGGGGGTGCATTAGGGGGGAGGTGTTTCTCTTATTCTCCAACATTCTTTGAATTTCTGGCATATACACAGTAACACAGGCTTGTTGAATCATTTAGTCTAGAAAAGACCTTTAAGATAATCAAGTTCCAACTCCTAACCTGCATTCCCAAGTCCATCACTAAACCATGTCTAGGTGTATTTTAAATACCTTTAGGACTGGTGACGCAACCACTTCCCTGGGCAACTTGTTCCATTGCCTGACTACCCTTTCAGTGAATAAATTTTGCCTAATATCCAATCCAAACGCCCTCTCCCTCCCTCCCCAGCATAACTTGAGGCTGCTTCCTTTCACCTTATCACTTAGTCTTGTTGAATCTCTTACAGCTGGTAAAGGAGAAAATGTAAGAGACAGATGTATGAGAAACAAAAGGAAACAGATGAAAAGTTGGTAAGTTTTATACATAAGATATTTGGAAAAAGACATCTCTTAAGAGAGATACTAGTATTTTACAACATTTTAATACTTCTCTAAAAGGTGATGTAAGATTTTGTGATGATATTTTTGAAAGAAAATAATACCTGTATTTATCATTTGCTTGGACGACTTGCAGAACAGCTTTGCAATCACAACTGTGGGTCACCAGTGTGAGCTAAAATTTTGCCTGTTTGATATTGTTTGGAACAGTTTAAAGCACAGCTAGATAGTTGCTCCACTTACACCTATACTCTAAGGTACACCTAACACTTGTCAAATACCTACACACCTACCTGTCTCTCTCTTTTTGCTAGTTCTGCAAGGGTTGTTTTAAGCACCTTCATCTCACTGGTAACTGCTTCTAACATATTTTTGTTTTTTTCTTTATCTTCAGTAGCTTTGCGCTCCTTTAAAAGAAGTTCTGATTTGGCAGATCTAAGTTGTTTCTCAGCTTTTTCTTTCATTCTTTCCAATTTGCCTTGAGACTTACTGAGTTCCTCTATTGTTCTGTTCTGCTCCAAAGTTTTGATCTGCAATAAGATAAGGAAGTGTTAAATTTGTCATACTTTTTCATCCAACTTGAGCAAATAATAAAAATATCAGGAGTGATCATGAATAAGCACGTTAGTGTTGTTTCTTTTGGGTTCTTCTTTAAATCGTCACATGTACATGTGAACTGAAATGAGAAGACTGGCCTATTTCAACACAATGAACAAAAAGATTTTTCATTCAAAGACAGTTAATTCTCTACAGGTTTTGTGAAAAGAGGTATCTGGACAGAAAAGAAATTCCCCAGCGAGGATTCACTCTCTTCCAGCCCCTGGAAAAATAGTAGGAAAAAGAGTTGCCAAATTCAGTAGGAACACCCACAGTTGTCTATTTCACTCCATCAGCCACAAGACAAAAAGTCACATAAAATCAATCTTCTTTTCTCTTAGTGGTGGCCAGATATCAGTGGCTGCAAATTACTTGTATTCACCTAAGTAAAAGAAAGTAATGTATTTTTACTGCAATGTAACGAAACATAGAAACATAGAAATTCTAAATGTTAATTAATTTAGAATCCTGCCTGTTGTATTCCCCCCATACCTATCAGAACAGACCTTCTGTGAGCAATGCATGGGAAATACATGACAGTCATAACAACAGGAAAGAAAAGGATGCATATATTGAATTTTTCTTATACTAGCCTGAAAATTTACATTGTGCTTTGCACATGGTACTTACCATATCAAGACAAGTTGTAAAATACTCAAAACATTGTAATATTATATTTGGTTTTGCCACCTAGATTTGAGCCGTCCCCCATGAACACATTTATTTTAAATGAAGTCCAACTGTATGCAACTGGAATAGAAAAATGGACAGAAGTACAAATGCAATCTTTTAACTGACCTTAAGTTCACTGGTTTCAGACAGCTTGGCTTTGAGATCAGTATTTGTTTCCCTTGCTAGATCAAGCTGCTTCTGTAGCCTCTCTATCATCTTATGTAACTTTCTGACAGCGAGATTGGCCTCATCCCTTTCCACAGCTAAGGCAGATCTTACTTGCTTTTCTTCTTCCAGCTGGGTTATTTTCTGCCGCAGTAGGTTCATGTGTAGCTCTCTGCTTTCAAGTTTTTCTTTCTGAGCCTTCAGCTTGATTTCCAAACAAAAGGACATTTGAAAAAATAAATGTGAAAGACCATGGTATTGCATAATTGCAAATTTAATCCTCATGTTGCATCTATAACCTGAACTCCTTTCCCTCTCTTGAAAACTTTTGAAGAAGTATCAACATAGATATCCTAACTTGATACTCCTTGTATTACCAATTCATTGTGCTCCTCTGTTGTTTTAAACCTGAAACAGATACAATTCCCAGCTCTATACCAGTCTGACAAGCCTAAACCCAAAAGATTTCCCTATGTCATAACAGGATGACAGAGGGTTGTTTGAACAGACTTGTTCCTATAGGAACAACTGAAAAAAGGAACAGTTCTTGCTGGAAATGTTGCAATTCTTTGTGAAATACAACCAACACCCTACTAGTTTCTAGAGAAGCTCATGTAATGTGTCCCCCTCCTTGGCAGATCCCTTCAGAATTAAATATTAATGGCAGTTGTTTACAAAACTATAAATGTGTATTAAAAAGTAGACAAATATACAGATATAAACACCCATAACTTCACAGCTTTTTCTTAAGAAGTTGTGAAAAGCAGTCCAAATGACTGTCCATGTCCAAATGACTGGTGGGCTTAGTTATTTCAACATGCAGTCTTTTTGCACAGTTCACAAACATTCACTATCTTCTTTTTATGTCATGGACATCTTTGAAATTCCCTGCACATATACAGTCTGCTGTTTCTAGCAAGCCCCTACAGAAACATAGCCATATGTTTATCTTTGAATGGTATGTCTTTTTTGCATACCTTCCTTCTGAGGCTGTATGCCACAGTCTTGTTCTCAACCAGCGCATCACCTTCCTGTTTCACCAACTGCTCTACCCGGGCCAGAATCATATCCATAGTCATATCAAATCCAACCTCTGCTGCTAGACTATCCAGCTTCATCTTCTCATTAAGTTGCTCCAGAAATCTCAGATACTAAGATGCAGAAAATTGGGCAGAAGAATAATAAAACTCTGTTAAAAGTTATGAAGTACAATTTAAAAGCAATCCCCACTATAGCGACAGCCAACAATATGCAGCCAAGTATGCTACAAGAAGTAATATACTGAAAAGGTGTAATTGGGCACACTCCTAACACAACTGCAAATTCTCCATATTTTCTTTTTTTAGACAACACTTACTTTGTCCATAAATCCCTTGATCTACTGTATTTATCTTCTTAGCAAGAAAAATTGGGGTTTGCTTCTGTGCAGCAATAAAATTGGTCCCTGCTTGTAACTCCAGCTCCTGTCTGGAGCTCTGTTGCTTTACATGGCTCTGCACTAGCAGGGAGAAGTCAGAAAGGACAGCTGTGTCCTAACTAATACTGCAAGTGCTATGATTGCCCTGTACTGTAAGCTCTCAAACAAATATAACTGGCACCAGTGATGCCGTGGATGGCGTACAGTGTAGTCTGAGGAGATGCAGGAATGTTAACACAGTCAGCCTTTCTTTGGAACAGCAGGGTTTAAAGATAAGTCATTGGTTTACAAATTGCTTTTAAGGTTATTTTAATTACATCTCCATCTGGTTTACTGATGTGAACACATATCGATATCAAATATAATTCAATCCGATTTTTCCTTCTTTCACCCTGCCCTACCAGCCCTTTAAAAATTGCTTTAGTCTTTTGCTCTCAATTAGCTTCTCTTGCAAAATCCAAAACCCTCCTTCTCACTAAGAACTGTTTCCCCTTGTTTCCTCTTACTTCTGGTGCAAGCCATTATCTTTACAGAGAACCAACAAAATAATTAAAAAGAAAAACCCCAACAAACCAGTTTCATCATTTGTTCATAAACAAGAATACCTTTTTGTCTCATAATACTTCAGATTCAAAAAATCTAAAACATCAGCAGAAGAAGAAAGCACTGCAATTATTCATTGACAGGAAAAAAATTTGCAAAAAAATCTTTTCATTGCAGCAAAATCTAGAGAAAAATTTAAGAACCTAGGGCCACATGTTATTCACAGAGGAACCAGAGCAAAAGAAACAGCTCCTTTCTCTGGTTTTCTCCCAATGTGACGGATGCTTCATTCAAAAAGATATTTTATCATAGTCTAAGGCAAAACATTGTTGCACAAAATTGTTGATTCCTCTAAGCATTAATCCTCGCCTGGAAACATGCTACAACTTTGCTTTGCTGAGCCGTAGTGTTTGGTTTTCCAGGTACTATTTTTTAAATATATGCATTTTTCAAACTCCTTGGTATGTGAATGAGTAATAGACTAACAGTGTGTTACATTCATTCATACAATTAGACAAAAAAAACTAGTGGCCATGATTGTCTAATAATATAAAAGAATCAAAGACTACAAGATCTTGAGAGATTGCAGAGCAAATGATGTTTTCCAGAAAGACAGAGAGATGAGAGAAATTTTGAGATCAGAGAATAATTGAAGGAGTTCTGATGGTATTGACAGGGACTTCTTTTACACTGGTTTTGGGGTGTAGTTTGGTTTTGGGGGGTTTCTTTGCTTGGTGGTTTTTTGGGGTCTTTTTTGGGTTTTTTATTTGTTTGTTTTGTTTCACAGTAATGGACTTGGAACTCAAAAGCTTAGCTACATCTTCCAACTGCAATTGTTAGGTAAAGAAAATGTATTATTACTCCCTACACGATGTCTGACTTTGATAATTCACATTACTCGCAGTGCTCCAGGAGACCAAAGCAATACAATGAGCTGTGTCTCTGCTTTTAGTGACTTCTATTAAAAAATAAATAATATGTGCAACTACTTTTTGTTTCTCAAGCTTCAAACCATCTTGCATCATGTCTCCATTTAATAATTCCTCTTCCAAGTGCTTCAGTTGATCGTGGAAATTCTCAGAACATTTTTCAGCTTTCCTGCTCCTCTCCAGGGCTTCATGGTACAATCTGGTCTGACTTTCCAAAGCTTTAGTCAATTTAGCTAATTTTGCTTCAAGCTGAGATACCATCTAGGGAGCAAGCAAACCAACAAAGCATATGGTTAGGTGGGAAATGCTGGAAAGATATGAAAGACAATCAAACAAATTATTAAAGATGGAGAAAAATATCTATTTTTTAAATATATGCATTTAAAAAGTCAAAAAGAAAAATCTGTAACCACCAGCAAAAAATTGCAGAAGCGAAGACACCCAAAAGTGAACAGCAGATATTATAAATAAGATTAGTCAAATGACTAAAAGGTATTGCTGTCTATTACAAAATCAATACAAAGTAATTCAGATACAAAATTTCCAAAGATGTGGGCACAGCATCAATACCTGGCAGTCAGCTATCATTCCTTAAAATAAACCAAAGAAATCACTGTTCTGTTGAGGAGTTAGAAAAAGCATATAAGTTATTTAGAAAATACATGCAGCATGTAGGGGAGAATGTAGATATGGATAATTAAGTCTCAGAGGATTGTTTCCCAACTGATAACTGTTAGGCAGTGTTTAAAAGACTGTGCTTAAAAAAAAAAAGTAATAATAATTTCTGCAATCTAGCCAGAGCCCAAGGACAAAAGGATAAAATCTCAAAACAAGCAACTAGAACAATTTTGAAAAAAATTTCTAATTTTTCACTGTTAACTTTACAACACCTGCATATATAATGTAATGGATTTTAAGTTGTAAATTATTTATGAATTAAATGCTTGAAATTATCTGGTTACACTACTGCCAAATACTGAAAGGCAGTTCTATACATGAAGTTGCTTGTTTCCTTCTGTCTTCTTCTTACTGTCATATAATTATTTAGTTACATAATTAATTATATTGCATTTTATCTGAGTGTTCAGACACTCTTCTCCAAGCAGCGTCTTTAAGCATCTTGTTATTTCCTGTTTAAAAAATGAACAGTAAGTACACAGAGCTCTCATTAATTTAAATGGCACTGAAAGGTTTCCAACTCAAACTGCAATTAAATACAAACAGTTTGCCCCCAATTTGCCTAAAAAACACTGAGAGATTACTGCTGCTCATACAATAGACAACGCTAAACAATAATAAATCTGCAAGAACCCACAAACACATTTTATGCTTTTTTGCATCTCACATCACCCAGCATGAACAAGAGTTTCAGTAACTTGTTCTCCCCGAGATGCGTTGCTGCCAGAGAATCTAGAGCCCCTTTATCAGGCTGCAGTGTGGCTGCAAGGGTGTTCGAGAGGCTTCAAATATCCATAAACATGAGAAGGTGAAGGACTATACCACAGAAGCAGAGCAGAAGCTGCCATTTTATCATCCCAGGGCATCCTGCTGTAGCTTTCATCCTTGGCTTAGGGACAACCCACAAGGTAGGCATTTCCTAAACCAAGGTTGCAGCCTTGTTACCACTCATGCCTGGTCCATCATCTTACATTTTTGATTCTGCAGTTCTGATCTCCACAACTTCTCATTCCTATGACTCATTCAGCTTGATCAGCCAGCCTGCAAAATAAAAACCCCCTTCCTGCTTTTTGTTTTAATGTGGCTACTGGGTAATTTCAAACTACAACCATTTTACCATTTTACATATGACACAAGTGTGGAGTGTGGATCTGCTGGATAGTAGGAAGGCTCTGCAGAGGGATCTGGGCAGGCAGGAACAATGGGCTGATGCCAATGTATGAAGTTCAACAAGGCAAAGTGCCAGGTCCTGCCTGTGGGTCCTACAGGCTGGGCAGAGTGGCTGGGAAGCTGAATGGTGAAAAAGGATGTGGAGGTGCTGGTCAACAGCTGGCTGAAACTGAGCCAACAGGGTGCACAGGTAGGCAAGAAGGCAAATGACATGGGGTGGTTTTTTTTGTTTTTTTTTTTTTTTAAATAATTCACCAAAATGCACAGGATATTTTCAAGAACTATGTCCAGCCTTGGACAGACTACAAAATCATTTGCTGTCATTAAAAACTATCATGTCAGCAGGAAATTATAGAATTTCAAAATCTGGCTAGAATATTAAAGCTGGTTTTCAGTGGCTCACTGAAAGCAGCTTTTGATTTAGTGTGTGACTTCAAGTATTTAAATAGTCCTCACTGACAAAATTTATAAATTGTAAGCAAGCAAGGGAGGAACTTCAGTGCAGTGTCAAGATACTGACATTGGTCAGGCTGCATTCTGACTCCCCTTCCTCCTGAGCTGTCCCTTTTCTATCTATACATTCAAACATACCTTGGCAAACACTGCCAGCCCAAATGCCTCAAATCAGAGCCTTCCTTTTACCTTCTTTGGATGCAGAATAATGTTTAGCTGCAAGTATAAAAACACATCTTTATTTTTAGGTGCAGATTTTGAGGGTTGGAGGGAAAGAAGTTGCCTGTGGCAACTCATCAATTAAAACCGCTTTGAGAAAGAGGTTGACAGTTCTTGAAGTCACCATTGTAGCAGCAAATCTATACTTGTTCACAGGTTTCACTAAATCATAGCAACCAAACAGCCACCTTTGATGTCTGCTGGCACAGAAACCAAATTTCAGTCCATGTTGTAACTGAAAGACCATTCCAAGCCTTTTCTTCTTATCATCAGCTACTGTTAATTTAATTTCTGAACTTTTCCTGCTTAGTAAAACATAGATTTTTTTTCCCCTATTACCTTCAATCAATAGACAACAAAATTAAAGGTTTCTGTAATTCCAAAAGCTACACAGAAAGAACCAACACTACCAGATTAATAAAATGAAACAGACCCCAAAGAGGACAAATACACACATTGGGCAAGTGCAGTAGTTGCTGACTTACTATTTCTTTATTCTCCTCTTTGTAATTTATTTCTTGTATCCTCTCCAAAATAGCCTTCTCAGAAGGTTTAACTATTGCAGATCCACAGCTGAGGAGGGCAGCAATTTCTTCTTTAAAAGCCTCTGAAGAGCTCTGAGAAGTCCTGGCCTCTTCTCTGCTACTCCTCAAGCTTGCATCTAACTCCCTGGAAGATTTCTTCAGACTGTGCAGTTCCTGCTTGGAGGTGTCCAAAGCTTTCTGGTTAACACTCAGTTTCTCTTGGAGGTTTCTGATCTCCATCTCTAAATTCTGTCTCTTTATTATAGCACTGTCAAGATCCTAAAGTGCATGAAAAATTAAAGAAGATTTTAAAAATCAGTTATAAACCCTCTCCACCACACACAAATTAAGGAATAACTGAGGAGCTAGTACTGCAGACAGAGAAACTAGGAGCCATATTCCTCATATTTGCTCAATGTCAGGGTCTCATAGGAGAACTGCTGCTGAAATTTATGAAAACCTGAAGTCTGTTGTAATCACACCAAAGATTAACCTCTCATACTGGTTTGCAAAAAGGAATACAAAAAAAAAAAATCAGGTTAATGAAACCAAATGTTTTGTTGCAAAACTATTAAAATCTTACTTTTCAATCCAGATAATAAGACCTGGAAAACAAGCAGTGAAAAAGAATTTATTGTAAATAAAGCCTAAGTACTACAACTGAGAGGGGAAAGGATAGGATAAAATAGAATATTTCTATATTCTATCCCACTCCAATATTTGTTGGAAGGGACCCGCAGTGATGATCAACTCCAGCTGCCTAACAATTCAGAGCTGACCAAAACAATAGACATAACCTCTCCGAATACAGTGATAAGAGGTGATCTCTCAGATCAGTGTATCTGACTGTGACAAAAATTCCTGAGATTATTTAGTCACAGAAATGAGAAGTGAGACCCCAGACAAATCAAGGCTTGGTTGGGAAGGAATAAAATATGGCCAGAAAATATGTACCTATATCAGTTGCATATAAATATTGGACCTAACAGCAGAATTGTGTATCCTGACCCATGACAGCAAGACAAATGATGACAGAAAAAATAAAGAAAAATAACCATCTAAATATAAAGAAATACAGTATTGTGAGTCTCTCCTTTCCCCATAACATCAATATTGAGTGCTTATACATACATATAAAAGAAAAATACTTGCAGCAAGACCAACTAAAAGTACAGCAAAGACTAAGTCTTCATTTCTCAGGGTATTTTCTGATTGGTAAGAACAAATGGGAAAGAATATTATTTCACACTTGACACAAAAGGAAAAAAATAATCTTTCACCCATGACACAAAATTACTACAGAGGATGGAATATTTACAAAGAGGGATTGGATTCTTCTGGAGGTCTCAGTGGTAAGTAGAGGCTCAGTAAGTGGACTGCCATGAGTTAAGAATGTGCTCATTGGAGTTAAAGAACTGTTCCTGGAGCGGTTATGAATATGGTGATTACTCAAGGCTATCTTAGGGTCTGTGTGTGCTTGCTGTGGAGCATAATGTGTCATTTGTATTAATGGAATACCTCCCAGTTAAATCTGGGAGCCTTTTTGTACATTAGAGGGTGGCCAAAAGAAAAGGAGTTTGCAGGGCACCTTTACAATATAAAATATAAAAATATGACACTAAAAGTACTAAAATTTTTAACAGCTGCAGAAAGGCAAACATGCAAAAGCATAAATAAAAACAACCCCTGTCATTTAGGAAATTATTTGTTATTACACCTTTCTGAAGTAATTTTAGAATTGTTTTAAAAACAAATGTTGGCCTGATTCCTTGCCAATTACTCTTTTTTATTCTAGACAAGTCCTATTAATAGAAAATTCCCACCTGCACTCAGAACTACATTATGGTAATTACAGCAAAGAATAGAGTCATTTATTCCAATTACAGTTTTCAGCAGTGCGTATTTTTCCTTTCAGAGAGACAGTGCTAAAATGGTTTGCCAGTACCAGGGAGCTTACCTAATCACCATCTTGTTAAATTGTGAGCATCTGAAAACAAACATAGTTTATTCAACAGATCAAGGTATAAAATAAGGAAGTGCAAACCACCAAACAGTGGCTGGAAAGTGGCCTGGCAGAAAAGGACCTGTGGGTGCTGGTGAACAGCAGCTGTACAGGAGCCAGCTGTGCCCAGGTGGCCAAGAAGGCCAATGGCACCCTGGCCTGGATCAGCACTAGTGTGGGCAGCAGGAGCAGGGCAGGGATTGTCTCCCTGTACTTGGCACTGGTGAGGCCACACCTCAAGTGCTGTCTCCAATTTTGGGCCACTCAGTCCAGGAAGGACTTTGAAAAAGGCATTCCAGAGAAGGGCAGCAGAGACAGTGAGGGGTCTGGAGCAAAAATTTGATGAGGAGCATCTGAAGGAGCTGGAGGTGTTTACTCTGGAGAAGAGGAAGCTCTTATCACTCTCTACAACTGCCTGAAAAGAGGCTGTAGCCAGGTGGGAGTCAGTTTCTTCTCCCAGTTAACAAATAATAGGAAATGGCCTTGAATTGTGGCAGGGGAGGTTTAGATTGGATATTGGGAAAAAATACTTCATCAAAAGGGCTGTGAAGCACTGGAACAGGCTGCCCAGGGAAGTGGTGGAGTCACTAGAGATATCTGAAAGGCTTGTAGATTGGGTACTTAGGGACATGGTTCAGTGGCAGGTTTGGCAGTGCTTGGTTAACAGCTGGACACCGTGAACTTATGGGTCTTTCCCAACCTAAATTATTCCATGATTCCATTAATACCGACACCCCAATCAGCAGCATGGTCTCAATAAAACTGAGGTCAATTACACATACATATACAAAAAAGGGCCCATATTATATTAACAGTAATAAGAAGGTATTAAAGAGAATGTAGGTATCTTCCAGATGAATTCTTACACCAGCTGCACTTCCAGTTACTACTGTTACACCATAAGGACTATAAGCTAGTTTGCTCTTATCTCCTGTCTTCTCTTATCATTCAGTCTGGAAATATCTGTGATGCCTGCTGAAACCTGTCTCTAATATATATTTTCTTAATGACATCTTAAAAACAAAAACAAAAACAAAAATCTAGGTTCTGAGAAACTCATCTCTGTATTTATGTGTTGGGACAAGAAAAACCTAAAATCATTTGTCTCTCCTGCTGTCTCTCCTACAATCTAAATATTTGGGTATATTCAAAATGTAGCTATGTTTCTTAAGTTAAATCAAATTCCGTAAAAAATGTTTTCATATTTTAATTAATTCTTCATACAATTGATTTATTTTAATAAATTTATATTGCTTAGAAACTACTTAGATCTATTTTGTTCATTAACATAACAATATAAGCCAGTATTGAGTACTTGGTTAATTTTTCATTGGTAGTACATATAGATATATTTGGATTCACTAAAATTGCTTGCTTACACTTCAAGTACATTCTTTAAAGACTTTGCACAGTGTACATCTTTGCAAAACAGATGTTCAAAATAACACTTCAGAGGGAAATCACCAATATTTCCAGGTTGAATCATCAGCAATGAAGTGAAACAGAACAAGACAGTTTACTAGTTCTTGGAGTTCATCTGTGGCAGTGCTGTACTTAAATTAATCTGGAAGAATATATGCATCCTCTTCTATACCTTAGATAAACACCATAGAAGAATTTATTAAATATTTTAAAGAAACTTGGTTAAAGTAAGACATTTTAGAGGACCTACAGACACTCTCAAAGAATGTTTTCATTCTGAAATTATGATTATCATAATCAGTAATCATTCTCTGGAAATACAGAAAGTCTGGGTGTTCTGATTTTCAGTCTATAAATCCGGGCAGGATTTAAAAGTCATTTTTCATCAAATGTAAAATCCAGTGCAGCCATAATAAAGGTATGCACAGATACACATTTACAGATCTTCAGAAGCAAAATCTTGCAATATTCTATCAGAAACATGAGAAACTTAGAAATAAATAGAAAAATAGACTCATAAATAAATAAAAATAATAGATTAGAAAAAACCCAGCTTCTTGAATTGCATTTTTTACTTTTATTAGTTTCAAGAATTATTGGGTTTTATTCCTTTCTGCTTGATATTGTCATGCAGTGAGACTGAGAGGGGAGCAGATAAAATTATTGTTCACTTGTTAATGTTCCTCAGATGAAGCCCATTTTACAAATACTCAAGCATCAAACATGCTAAAGAATATTTTAAATATATTAATCTTAAAACATAATTAACTGGCCTTCATTTTATTCAGTAAGAATTTTTGAATACAGGTAGCTACCTCTTCCTGGGACATAAAAAAAAAGCATCTGATCAAGAGAAGGAATGCATAGAAGTTCTAAGGAATGGGAGTGGAGAACTGCCTGGCAATTAAAACAGGCAATTATTCAGAGGGGTGGCAGGGAAGAGTGTGGTGGACAAATTTTGGTGGACATGACTGACAGAACAGTGTGATGGTCTCTACACACTTTGGGAGAATTTTAAGAGAAAATTGGGGGAAATGGGCTGCCATCTCAAAGATGGCCAAAATGTTTGGCCCTGAGAGCTGTAGGCACATGCAGGCAAGAGTCACTTTTACTCAGCCTTTGCTGGGTAAATTCAGCTACAGGCAATTCCATTAATTAAGTCCAGAAAACAGCCCAGAAACACACAGCCAAGTATGTGTCTTCTGGCACAGGAACAGTATGGATTTCTGCTTCTCACCTTGACAGAGGAACATGTCACAACACATGCAACTCTGTTCATGTGCTTAAACTGTGTAGCATGAAGTACTTGGTGAAGAGTCAGACTGACTTTATGCCAGTCAGACTGACTTTATGCCAGTGGTGCCCCTCCTGTAACCAAGGCAGACACCCATCAAGGCAAAAGGGGATCCCATACTTCACACTTTACCACGTAAGGACTTGAAGCATTTTTCGGTTTTTACTTCCTTTTTCAATACTGAACTTCTTCGTATGCTTTTGTGAACACAAAACCTTCTCAACAGATGTACTCAGTGTCTGCAAATGTAAATCGCTAAACTGAAATTGCACTGGATGAATCTGCAGCCTCTCTGCAGATGGGGCTTTTCTAAGGCAATGCTTTTAAAAGGCAATGCTTCTCATTTAGAAAGACATTTCTGTAAAATTGGTTAAATAAATTATGTATTTGGCACATGCAAAATAACGATAGGAAAATATTTTTCAGAAAACAGCTCAACTTGGTAAATGTTTTGGCAGTCAGAGCAAACTTGAAAACAAGCCACAAATGGAGCCCTAATCTTGGTTTAAAACATCTCCTGATTCTGGCTCACTGAGTAAATTACACTCTGTACTTCTTCACACACCTGTGTTTGAAGTGAAGCATGAAAACAAAATGTTCTCAAAAAGGACCTGTTTAACTTTTTGGTGAAGGTTCCCTCTCAGTTCCATTGAGTCTTAGAAAATTGTACACAGCTTGGTAAGAACTATTTTCAGCAGTGAGTGAAATTTATGACCCTTGTGGTACTTACATTTATCTTCCCCACAAATTCTTTCTTCTTCAGAGCATGCTGCCAGCTATTTCTCATCTCCTAAGTATTTTGCTTACAACCAAATCAGAACACTATATCCTTTAAAGTGTATGGTGGGTGTCTCTTCTTCAGCAAAGAGGAATGCCAGGGGTGGGGAAAATGCTGTTTTACTTTGGAAAACTCACTTGCACAAGGTTGCCTTTATGTTAAAAATTCCTACAAACTCAACCACACACAACTCAGATACATATTTGGCAGTCTAAGCTCCTTTTCTTATTTTCTCACATTCCAACCATCAGCCTTAACCACAGTTTTACCTGCAGGAAATCTTCATTCTGGCTTCACTAAACTGCTTCCTTTCCACAGACATCACTCAAAGTGCAATATAAGGAAAATTGCTACAGAAATTCACTTTGTCCATCCTTTGAAATATGCAAACTCTTAATGGGGAATTCTCCTGGAGCAATGCAGTACTTAAATCACATTCTTTTCCTTCACAAATCATAGCTAGTTGAATTTGGTGAATACTTGACTTAAAACTTAACTTATATTTCTCATCTGACCATTCTTCCTGCTGCACATATTTTCTCTAAGGTTTCCCAATAGTGAAACAGTGCTTTTCGGCAAGAGCCATCCTACTGCCTACAACTTTTGGGGTATGAGCCAATGGTTATGAAATACAAATTTATAATGCAATGAAAAGATAATCTAGGGTGTATGGAAGCCAAAACACTTTGCCGTCCAGTGCCTTAAGAGAAAGAATAGTGTCTTATCAATTCCTTTCCATTTCTCACTGGAATTTTTGAAAACTGAGTAGAAAAATTCTCAGGAAACTTACAGTACTAGATAAATGTTATTTAAAAGAGCATTTTTTCACCACTGCATGCTTGTGCCTCAGATATTAACAATATACACATTCATTTATTTACATGATTGTGCAAGCACAAAGGCTACAACACTAAGAAGAAAGCAAAAATAGAAATTTGCAAACAGCATCAAAACACATCACATCTGCCTCAGCTCTGTTTTACAAAATGTTAATATTTGTAAATATCTCACTTCCAAGAAGTTGAAAATAACCTTAGGAAAACATCCTTTTTAGGACATTTCCTCTTCAGGAAAGACCTTAATCAACATAATTTTTCCAGAAGCATTTTTTCTCATGCAATTCCTACTGAACATTAATTTGAAATTTCAAGAAAACATTTGAAAACCAGAGAAGCATACAAACCATACAATTATGTACCTTACTAAGTTTTTCCATGCCTTGGTAGTATCCTGCTGCCTTTTCCTGCTCCTTGGCCACTTCTGACACTAGTCTCATGATAGTTTCTCTGTTAGCTTTATTCTCCATCTCATGGACATTCACAGCTTCTTGAAGAGCAGCAACCTGATCTTTTAGTGTCACATTTTCTTTACATATTTCAGAGACCTTAAGAAATAAATCAAATATTAGTAGCTTCTTAAATGCTCTTAACAATTAAAAATATTCATTCCAATTATACCTGCCCCTAATCATCTAATAAAGACTCAGTGTTTCTGGTGACACCTAGGTCAGACTTATAATTGCACTCTACTTTAGAAAGTTGCTCTACTTCCTTTAGAAAAAGAGTAGAAAGATAGTTAAAATCATATAATCATGTTCTCACTATAAACCCCCACCTCAGCATAATGTGATTCAGATTTCTTCCCACACAGACTTTAGGATGTATTAAACAGGTGGAGAGCTACTGCTGCTGCATATCCGTGCTTGACAAGAAGCAGGTCAGAGAAGACACCCTGCAGCTACTTCATGTGAAAAGCAAACCATTTCAGCCTGGATTTTTAAGATGTGTGCCTCTCATTTGTAACAAGAAAGCTACAAGTCATGCTCAAAACTTTTTAAGCACAAGAGGCTGGAGTTAGTAACAGATATTTCATTAAGCACATTCAAGGACAGGGCAAAATACCTGGTATGCTGCTATTATGAGCAGCCAACACCTTGGAAAAAAGGAGTCTTTTCCAGGAGGATTCTAGGGCTGTTTTGGTATGCTATGTTATTTTCAATCAGTGGAATAGATGAATGTGGGCACTTCAAAGAGTGAGCAAAAATGTACCCTGATTCCTACTGGCAAGACATTTGTTAAGACTAAAACAGATCACTTTTCTCTTAAATAAAACCATCCTGTGGAAAAGAAGCTAAATAGATGTGCCAAGACCCCAGAAAAACTAGTTGCTAAGGTTTCCTAAGGCACAGCTTTCAGCAGAAATTAGATTTCCCAACTAGATTTATTACTGCATTGTTAAAAGACATGAAGATATGTTTTTCAAAGCTCTAATTATTAACTGATTAAATATTAAAGCATGCAAGAGTGCATCTTGCGTTACAACTTTTTTTATAGCATCTATTAAAATGTCAATGTGCTTGCAATTATGTAATACTATGAGGGTGTACACTCACTGTGATACATACCTAAATAATCTTGATTTATTAAGACTGTGATCTTACAATAACACAAACATAATGAAATAGAATTTCCCCAAATAGCTATTGTGCTCCAAAGTGAAGAAAAATAGAGATCAAAGAATAGACAAAAGATCAGTGAAATGCATAAAATTAGAATAAAATGTCTTTCAGCAGCATTGATAGATGTTGAAGGAATATACAAACAATTTTCTCTTCCTAAATGGAAGCTTAGTTTTTGGAAATTCAGAAGTGTTCTGAAGAGAAATAATGAATTTTTATTATTAAGTCTCAGAAACACCACAAAGTTATTTTATTACAGGACACTGTAAGGGTTGTTTTAGGGCATGCAATTTCAGATGTTTGTATTTAATGGCATGGCAGCTCAAAACAAGAGTTAAGATCTAGTGCTACAGTTTACACATCACCATGTTGACCTCCATGTTAATGTTTTAAGGAAAGCTTTTAACCAAGTATCTAATCAGGGCTGTATGTGGGAACTACAGGCTGATAAATTATGCAGATAAGAGCAGACTGAGTTCACTGAGGCCCATTAGTGTTCAGCACCTTTGAAAATTAGCCCAGTACGAAAAAAGGCTCTGTCTTTAAATAGTAGCACTGTCTGCAAACCATAATTAAATACAAAGATGTCTACAATTTGCTTTACTTCTGTGAAAACTAAATATTTTTCTATTAAATCGCTGTAGAGAAACATTTGCCTATACAATCACCTTTGATGTTAAATATTCCTGTGGTTTCTCTTTTTCTCTGATGTCTATGTCCAACAATCCAGAAAGATGTGTAAGGAGCTCTTCATAATTTTTGCTGATTTTAGAAGCTTGAGTCATGTTTTCTTCACACTCATTCAAATATTTACTAACCAGACATAAAAAAATATACACATGAATGAATATTCTCTGAAAAAGAATTCTGGGCAAAAATACATTGTCCCGAGACTATTTCTATCTTCTTCATACCACCAAATGAATTTTAAAAGTTAACATTTAATTCTCTGTATTTATTATGTAATACATCTAACTTTTGCTTTGTTGCCTTATGTGTAAATATTTCTTCATCTTTGCTTTTGATTAAGACTTCAAAAAATATTCTATGATCCCAACCTCATTCTCAGCACAAAATTTGAATAAAACACAAGAACCAAGTGACATGAATAAATAGTGCTCTCAAGATACTACATGAGGAAAGTGCAAGCAAAAGCTTAGGAAAAGTAGGGGAGAGAGAGTGATCAACTCATAGCAAAAATATGTGAGAAGCACTTCACATCCTCTCTCTAAAGAAGCTGACAGATATGATTAGCAAACATCAAGTAAAGAGAAGCCTTTCTGGGCCAATGGAAGTGTAAGATATCCAGAGTACCTGCAAAGGGAAGTTTACTAGCAGACATGGGCGGCACTACTTTGTTGTACAGTACTCTGAAGCGCTACTTATGAAAGGGATGCATTTAAAAACACAGCATCTAGGGGCTAATAGAAACACATGAAGAAAAGGGAGCAATTTCATCACTCAACAGGTGCCTATCATGCAGATGCATATCCCATATGAAATGTGTTCTCAGCCTTAAGAGCAGGTGTCAGTTTGTAAATACTCTACAAGAACAACAAACCAAATAAATTAAGTCATAGTTAGGGAGTTTAACTCATCAGTATAAATGTGGTTATACTCCTTCCCTTGCCAGGGACAAAGGTGGGTCCAGCGAACAAGAACCACCACAGTCTGATTTGGTAGGAAACACAGAAAAAAATCTTGCTCATGATGCTGAAACACACATTGCTTATGAAAAAGTACAAAGAAACAGGTTAGCAAAACCAGCCAGGCAACCAAAACGACCACTAGTGTAATCCAAATGTCAACTCCAATACCTCTCAGTAACACCCACAAGTGAGGTACTTAGTGGTAGAGTGCAAGGCATGGTAGATTGGTAGTGGTAAATTTGCAAGACAAGCTATTGTGCTTCCATTTGAAAAACAAGGTTCTTTCTAAAGCAAGTTCGTCACTCTAGAATAAATCAAGACCTGAGAGGTACCCAAATGTGTGTATAGAGCAAATATTGAAACTCATTTGCTTATCAGGGTGTAGCACTATTTTCAGTTTTCAAGGTGGGCACAGTAGTCATTGCTGGACTCATTCTTTCCCATTTCTGATTTCTTCCTCTCTAGGCTGGCAATCAAACAGAGCATCATTCCATAACCAAAGAACCACATGAAACTCCAACAGAAGATGCACAGTGAGTGCAAACACAGTACATTGAATGCTTATAAATTAGTAAGCAAAACAGACAATCCATGAAAAGATTTTACCCACAGCCTTAGAAGGGAGATCAGCACAGCTGCTGAAAATACTGCAAAGTGAGAGAGAGTGGCATAACAACAGAGAGAAATGGAAAACATTCATTAATGCTCCAGAAACTTTGATGGCAGTTCCACATACTGCTGCACAGCACACACCGTGAGCCAAAGAGCTCGTCCTTCTGCAGCACACGCTGCCCCTCAGAACACAAGCTCCCTCACAGCTTCCGCACTTCTGGGCACCTACCTTTCCTCTGTGACCCCAACAAAGCTAAACCATGAGCTGACTGCTAAACTGTTGTTGTGAAGAGGGATATGTCAGAAGTGAAAAGGTACTAGGCTCGGACACATGCCTATATTACGTAAGATTGACCACCAACCCCACAACTGTTCTGTGGCTCAAAAAAATTGAGGTATCCACTCATAAAACCATGCATGCTGCTAAAAATAAAAATCTGAAGTACAAAGCACTCACTTGATAACTTTACGAATAATCTAATTACCTGCAGTAGGGCCATAAAGGTGTGAGCACCTAGAAAATAGGCAGTCAGGTACAAAAAAGTAGAACACAGCTTTTTCACAGTTTTGCTAGCTCTTCAGAACTAATGAGCAAAGAGGAGGGAAAGAAAAAGAGGAAGAAAAAAGCTTTTGACGGTTCACACTCTAAAAATACCATGGCAATAGACATGTCGAGTAGAAAAGCACCATTTTCAATAGGAGAGGTGCACATCCTGGAAGCCAGTCATAGAATTCACCAAACATTTCTATATCTCCAAGGTATAGAATGTAAATATGCTTTTCATGTGCGCTGGCTTGCTCTTCCCTTTCATTAGTGGTTTTCAGTGAAACTATTTTTTGAACATCTAATTAGGACTAGTCACATGCCAAGTACTCCCAGGGTGGCCAGACTAAGTGGCTGAAGCTCACTGAGTCAACACATTGGTTAGTATGAGGTGGCACATGTAACCATCAGCTGAGGACAGCAAAAAGCTTTGGAAGCAAACACCGCACATTCATGAGCAATCCAACATGTTTGTTCCTTCCAAATGAGCAGACTCACTATCCCTGCATCTCTCCCCTTTTGCCAGAAGTCCAGTGGCACACTCCAGATCCACAGTGAATCAGAGCAGGGATTAGTAGAGGTGGAAATACAGCTTTTTATTTTGCTCACTTCTGTCTTGGAGCAGTCCCCTGGTCCTGATAACCATGCACCAATACAAACAGAAGTGATTACACAAGTGTTGTACACCAAAGAGAGCAGCCAGGACTGATCTGGGAGTGACCACAGAGATTTATGCCCATAAAATTGACTGTATCACTATAATGGCAGGCAAGGATGAAACACAGTACTCCAGAAGTTTTTTCCCAGTGAGTTAGGCAAGCAAACAGGATAGGAGGGTTTTCTTCCATTTTCTTCTTATTAGTATTTTTTCCTATGAAATAGCATTTTAAAGAATCTTAATGGCCTTTATGGAATACTGCACTCTCCAGGTAAGGCTTTTGGCAAATCAGCTGGTAGTAAACAAGTGCACTGCAATGGTTTTCTCTAAGTTTTAAAATTACTTAATTACTCACTTTTAATGCATAAAACCTGGCAGAGCTGTGCAAAATACTGATTTGGGAAACACAAGTGTCTAGTAAACACTCAGCTTGCTCTTGGCTAGACAGTATTGATATAATCACAAATACTAGGCAGAAAATCCATTATAAAAGTCTAGGTGTCCATTAATATGACTTCCACGGATTTTGGAATTTAAGAGTTCAGAATATTTTCATGCCAATCAATTTTTGCTACAAGTCTCCATCCTACAGACCCGAAACATGAGCAATCATATAGAACTGACAGGTCAGTGCTCTGATACAATCATATAGAACTGACAGATCAGTGCTCCGATATGCTAAGAACAGTTCAGTTAAAGGTTACTATCTTTTATGAGATTAATGCATTTCACATTCAAAGTACAAAACATTCAAACCTCCATGTATGGACTAACAACTCAAAGCCAAATTTCAACACCTTCCACCCACTCAGGCACTGTAGAAGAATTCAGAACTGCAATAAAGTCCATCCACAAACTTATTTTTCTGATATGACAACTGTACCACTCTGTCATCCCCCACCAAAATAGTTTTTTCTTATCTCACATGACTCTTACTTAAATTTGGCACTTTTCTCATGAAGTTCCTCCTTCAGCTCCAAATTTTCCTTATATGCCACCTGAGCTGTCAGCTCAGCCTGGTTTTTAGAAGTGGCAAGCACACACAGCTCTTCTTCCATCTCCTGGATTTGTGTTTGCAAAGACGAGAGGCGAGACATCAGTCTGGCATTGTTTTCCTTATAGCTTTCAGCTTCAGCCTTCAGCTCTTGAAAAGAAGCTTCTTTAGAGATCATGCTTGACCTTAGTTTAAGAAGCTATATATAGAAAAGGAGAAAACGAATGAAGAATAGTTTTCCCAGCCTGAAATAACACAAAATAACACGACTGTACCACAAGCTTAGAATTGTGACAAAAAATACATTTCTATCACTACAAGACTGAGTAGAGGGACACAAATTTACTTTCATATAACTCGGAAAAAGCAATGGAAGAGGTTTGCAAAAACAAAAACTGCTGTTGGGTAACACAATACAGCTTTTCAAGATATCATCTTACAGGAAGATAAGTTTATTTACTAATTCAGAACTTAGGAAAAGTCTAACTTGAAGTTCTGCTGCACAACCTTAATTCATGTTTCCTATGTATCTGCATTACAGCAAAGTTATTAACACCACTATTCCCTCTTTTTTACCTGCTTTCTGCCTGCTTACAAATCTGGTGCTCAATTCCACAGATAATCCAGAGCTGCAGGGAGTTGTAACAGCAAAGTATCCTGCTGTATGAATGAGGAGCCTTTTGATGGTTTGAGGCATATTCAGAGGCCTGAAATTAAGTAAATTTTTGGAACATTGCATGGCACCTTCTTCTCATCTTATGCAAATATTTATTTTTGGGTATGATAATCCAATTAAATGTAGCTCTATTTGCACAGAAATGCCAACAGAGCCTTTTAAGGAAGGGGGGGAGAAGGAAAATCACCCTCAAATGTTAAAGACCTCTCACAGGGATGATGCTAGAGCTTTCCAAGAGCTCATGGAGTTCAGTAGATTTTCCTCTCTCTTTTTATTAAAAATACCATTTTTCATTGAACTATTTCTGCTAGAAGCTTCTCTTGGAGACTGTGCTTGAGGGAGACTCACCAGGCAAACAAAATTTTCTTTTTTTTTTTTTTTTTTGTTATTAGGAACAAATAATTTAAAGTGGACTTTTTTGTCTCAAGAAATATTAAGGCATGTTTCAGCTTTCCTGACAATTCCAATTAAAAGAAGCGAGATGCAATCTAAAGGACTTCTGTCCTATAACATAAAACTAACAGGGAAATAATTAAGCCAAATTAACTGCTCTTTATGATGAGTGATAGAACATCTAACTTGTGGCAAACATTTTAAAGCAAAAATATTTAAGACATTAAACTGCAATCCAGGACAATGGGAAATTCATGTCTTTGTTGGAGTCTTTCAGTATGACCAAGCCCAAGATACTCAGAGGAATTTGAGAGGCTGGTGAGCCAACAGAACTGCAACTGCCTTGGAAAAGGGAGGTCCTGCTTCTCCTCTTTCCAGCCACGCACGCCTGTTCTCTCACTCTCACCAGCTCTGTGTTTGTCTGAAACCCCCCTTCCATGAACAACTTAAATAACAACTAATAGAAAACAGTTTACTTTTTCTCTTGCAGAGGAGAAAGAGAATCACAGAGCAAAGGCAAACGCTGAGAAATCAGGTAGGAGGATCACCCTTGCAGCAGCAGCTGCAGCACAGCCTTCAATAAGCTCATGCTTCACATGCAAGCACTGGTTTATCAGACACTCTGGAGCAGCACTGAGTTCAAGAAAAGCAGCTTGGCTTTTGCCCAGGTTCATGGGCTTCATTTCCATACTCCACCCTCCTCTTTGTGCTAGAAGAAGCACTTATATGGCTGCAAGGTGAAATAAGATTGGGAAACTGATCTGGCTAAAAAGCAGCTCAGAAGGAAAGAAATTATTTTTCAATTGCATCAACTCAACAGTGCACCATAAAAACTACACATACATCTGTGCCTGCACAAGGGGTGGGGCAGTGTTGGGAAGGAAATGAGCAGCTAAAGGAACAATAGCATTGCTTTGCTTGGCAGCTGGACCAAGCTATGGTATCTTAGAGTGTTCATAACCTTAAAATTTCTCTGTGGTTCAACTCCCCGTGTGATATTATTTTGTCTGTCCATTGCCTTTGTGGTCAGTTCCAATAGCAGAAAAAGCAGGAATAATCCCATATCATGACTTTTACAGAACACTCAGCAGAACAAGGCTCTGACCTCAGCTGGGTCATGAAGGTCTTTATTAACAAGAGCATGAACAGCTGCTTTTTTGACTATGCTTTTGCAAGCACTGTCTTGAAAAATCTATAAATCAGTCAGATGTTCTGGCAATAAAGCCATTCAACATTTCCAGTAATAAATTCTCCATATGAGAACATTAGATTCTGTATGGTTTCTTAAAATTTAAATTTAAAGCACCAGTTCTGGGTAAATGTTAAATGTAGGGGAACTCTGTAGTAACTTCAGGATCAACTGATGAAATTAAACCTCAGACAACAAACACTAATGCCTATAGTTCTGTATGTGAACTAATATAAGCATTTCATGTCTTCTAAAGGCAAATTTGACTCCACTTTAAAACTGAACACTGCCCACATTGCTGACTTCAGTCAAATCAATTTTAACCAGTTATATATTAAAAAAAAAATTACTTTTGGACATAATGCAGCTCTAAAAATTATCCTGTAATAAATCCTCTCCTAAAAAATCTACACAGCAGGAAGAGTAAAAAAGTATGTGTGCATGCTCTTGAGCCTCTCTAGCTAAAATCAAACACATTAGCACAAACACAATTTCACTGGTGATGAAAGCAGAGCAAATTTGGGGAGCTATGACTTGAATAAAAGAGAAAAATGAGTAGAGATGAGCAGCTAGATCTTAACTCACCAGCAAGAAGAGGATGATATCTCTCTGAATCTTTATGTAAGCATAATTGAATTAACTTTCAAGTTTAATATAAAAAAATTGCACTTAGATGATGATAAAAAGCTACACTGCTTCAAATCTTCCAAATACAAACTTATAATCAGTTCATGACCACAGAAGGAAGCAAAGTAAAAATCACACAGACACTCTAAAAAGAAAAACCCAAAAGTTCTGTAGCAAAAGCAAGTTTCAGACTTTCTGCAAGCTCTCTATTCTCTGCATAAGGTGACTGCAAAATATCCTCAGGTTTGGAGAAGCATTTGAAATTATTTTTAGATGTACCTCTGACTGGGCACAGTCATACTTCACTGAAAGTGCTGCAAGTTCACTCTGAACAGTTTCAGCTGCAGCTCGATAGTGATTCATCTGCTCCCTTGTGACGGGAATATCCAAAAGAACGTGATCATGAGAGTCCTGTGAAGACAGAGTGAAGAGAAAAACACTAGGAATCACATTTTTTTAGCATTTTTGCTTCAGTGCTTTTTTGTTTGATTAAGCTGCTAAAGGATATTACTCCAAATGTTCCAGAGTACTATTCCCAGAGTAACACACACTGAAAAATAGGTTAAACAGTCACTTTTCTACAAGCCACCACTTTAATCTCCAAGTTCAGCCACCAACACAAATGCTAAAGTAAGATAGTCCCCCTCAACAATCCCATGACCTCTCACTGTTTTCAGCTCTATTTCCAGCAATTTATATATATTTAGTAAGATTCAAAAGGTCCCTTTTCTACAAATTTATCCAGTCACTCTTTCAACCAGTATAAACTTTAACCCAAAGGGAGTCCTTAGGGGTCTCTTATGCAATCACTTTGTTTTTTAGACTTCAGTTATACTGCACATCCCCTCATTTTTCATTCAGAAGAAATGTTGAAAAAAAACAATGGCTATCCATCTTCTCTGTGCCACTCATGATTTTTCAGATTTCTATCACATCTCACCTCTACAGACTCCCTACCAGCTTGAAGAGCTCATGCCTACTCAGACACTTGTATCTGCTCCTCCAAGTCACTTTTTGGCTTGCCATTTGCTTTTTTACTCCTAACCTTTCAAGGTTAGAGGTCCTTTTGAACTCCATCACTTGGACCCAACTTCAGCTTCCTGACTGATGGTTTCTCATCCCCAGCCATCACCATAATGACTTCCTTTCATTCTTCCTCAAGTCCTGATTCCATGGCAAGCACTGCCTCTGTTTTTCTTGTACAGTCTCCTTCACACCACTTTTACAACCCTTTTAGCTGTGCCCTTTCTCCTTCTTGTGGTGTTCTGCTCTTCTGCAGTAGAGCAGGAATACGCTGGATTTCTTGGCCTTTATTACTTAAGTCCTTCAAGATGAAAACTCAGACATGAAGTCTTGGTAGAGTTTCATTAGACAGAACTTTTTTTTCTTTTTTCAATCAATAGTAACTAAAACCGAAGAAATGTAACTTCTTCAGAACAGAACTAAGTTTAGGTTATGCTGGGAGCACACATGGAGGATAACTGAACATAAGATTTGTACTCCAGCAGTTCTCACACAGGACTGAAACAAAACTGAAATCCTAGTACATTTGGGTATGAATTACGAAATGCAAAACACCCCCAGACAATGACTGGTGTTGGGAAAAGGCATTGCAATGGAGACAGAGACATCTTCTCTTCATGCTTTTCTACATCAGCATCAATTCTGAGGCTGAGATAAATTACAAGTTCGGCCCCTACCCATTCTAAATAGGAAAAAAAAGACCCCCAAATAACTTTCCAAATATGTGAATGTCTAGTAAAATAAGCATTTACCATGCAACACACAGAGACATCCCTGAGGAATAAGGGTAACTACTACTTTAGACTGCAGCAGAAGATAAATCACATTGGATTAGTTGCTATAATATCGCCAGCTCTATTCTTTAATCTTTCTTCCCTGTGCTAGTTGACACTAGATTAGACCCATCGAGTTTAATTGCATTCATCTCCTTCAAAGACACTCAGCTGTGCTCTTCCACAAAGGAGTTGCCACTCTCATCAAGCCAGACTGACACATGCAGAAAACTCACGGCCACATAGAACACAGCACATAATCTTGGAGATAAAAGGGCTGCTAATTTTCTCAACACTTTATCGCTGTTCTGAGGGAGTGAGGGGAAAGCATGTGCCATCTCCTCGCTGCTTTTGTCTTACTTTTGCTTCACTCTGCTTGTTTCACATGTACAGCCACATGAAATTCTTTAATGTAGAGGGCATTTTTCTCATTCTGTAATACACCAGGGCTCCAAAGCTCCAGGGACTGAGACTGCAAACAGCAACACTGGGTATGCTGGTTATGTGTGTTACTACATTTGTGGTACTGCATGGAAGTAGATTTTTCCTTTTTGTTCCTAAAAACCCACAACTTATGACTTCACAGAAAGTAAGATTCAAAACAGGTGAAATAAATACATTTCAGAGATTAGCTGAAGAAAAGAAGCCCCATTCAGCAGCAATGATCAATGTAACAGCTTTAGAGCTGAAACTTCCAAAATCTATGCTTTTCATAAAAATTAGATTTTAAAATGATGAGCACTTTGAAGATGTAGCTACACATCCAGAAGGATTTAGAAAAAGTTTTAATGATGGCAGGTGCCAAAGTCAACAGGAATTACTGTTCAACTCATCTACAGTCTTAGTGAAATTTACAGAGGCAGATCTCTGCATTCCCCACTGCCTTAGTAAATATAAAACTAATCATGGTGGCACCACGCATGCTCTAAAATTACTAGTTTTCCATGTTTCTAGGGATTGCCATCAGCCAGTCACAAGCCTGATCTTTAATCAGACCTATCAGACAACTCAATTAAATTGGCATGACTTGACTATAGGGGTAAAGTTTGTAATGCAGATGTAGCACTTTTCTCTCTGCGGAAAATTTCAGATTTTTAATGTTTCATGAGTATTACGTAACCTACACTGATTTTTAAGAAAATAGAATTAATGGAGTGTTAAATGAATTATAGAGAGTAGACAGAAAAAGTCTTAATACATTAACACTCAATCAGCTCTAAATAACCTATATTTTGGGTGTTTCTCCCACTCACATTATTAATTTTTTTGATCTCTTTCCGCTTACCTGCAAGAAAAGGAAGCTTTCATCTAATATGCTAAACAGAAACTAAGCCTGTATTTACAGTACTTAAGAGCAATATTTACTTGGACCCTCAGTTTTATTAGTAATTAGGTGTTGTTTAGAACATCAGCAATATATGGTGATTTTTGTTATTGTTGAACATTTTTGTTTTGACTTTTTTTACTAAATAACTGCCTTTATCTCCCTGGAATCCAGCATTTAGTTGGAAAACTTAATTTGATTCAGAAACAACAAAACTACAACAAAATTCAGTAGTTTTATACCTATCCATGTACTTTGAAATCAGTCAACTGTTAAAGTCACTCACTCCCATTCAGTTTTTGGCAGCTTCTCTTTTATTTCCTGCTGTGTTTCTTATTTCAATGCTGCCAAATGCCACTACCACTGCCATTGCCTACACACAGACCAGACCCCTTTCCCAAAACATACAATTTTTTAAAATCTTTTTTGAAACAGAAGGCGCCCAGTAGGCATTTAAGCATCCATCACCACCTGGAGTGACTCGTCAATGCACTGCCATAGATTGTACTCAGGACAGGGCTTTCTTCTTCCCATTCCCAAAGTACCCAAACACATTGGGGTTGACATACCAAAAATGATGACTCACGAACCTTTGTTGACTTCATTCTTCCTTTGCTTCTACAGAACAAATGGGGGAAAGAAAGGTTGAAAATTAAATAGACTTGTAACATTAAGGCACATGACTATTTTTTCACAAATATGCTCTACTAAACTGTATCATAAGTTACTGTCAGCAAAGTTGGGCATGAAAGCAGCATACCGTGGGAAAGTTTCTCCAGTAGCCTAGGAGCTCTGATTGTCTCCACAGTACTCAAACACACAGCTAACCAAAACAGGCACCTTCACGTTGACTCATCCAGGATACATTCACCAGTTCAGCTACACAGTCAGCCTTCATGCAGTGATTGCTTCCTTTGCTTTTCAGGTGCCCCAAGTTTTTATTTCACCTCTCCTTTAGTCCTGCATCTATTCTATACTGATATATTTAAAAAGGATCTGAGGGATAACACAGGATCTACCTTAACTGAAATACACTGTTTTTTCCCCTCAGATGTTAAGGTAATCAGTGTGCCCTTTTTACCTACATATTTGTACAGAACTTGGCACAGTGGTTGGAATCAGTGGGCTGTTCATTGATTCTTATAAATCCCAGTGTCATAACTGTTCATATCCTGAAATCAAACAAAATGAGATAGCCCAAATCTGCAATGTTTTTTCTTGAGACAGATGAATATTCTTGAGTGCATATGTGCATAAAATTGTTCTAACTTCTAAAAATACTATGCAGCAGCAGAGTTGATCATTATTATTATTTGCTGCAACCAGAAAGAAGATGACATCCAGCACAAAATACTGGAAAGAATGGGTAGTTGAAAAATTTTCACATTTGGCTACCGCAGATTTTTCTTGGTGGCAGCAGCCAGCCAGCCAGCCAGGATGGATGCACATCACCTCAGAAAACCATGACAGCTACACACAACAATGAGCATGAGAAGGTTCAGACACTATTACACAGTGACTCAGATCTTGTCAACACATCCAAAAACAGACTAAAATGAATCACATAACTGATGAGGTTGGAAAGGACTTCTGAGAACATCAAGTCCAACCTGTGACCAACACCACCATGTCAAACAGATCATGGCACTGAGTGTCACGTCCAGTCTTTCCTTAAACACCTCCAGGGACAATGACTCCAACACTTCCCTGGACAGTCCATTCCAATGTCTAACCATCCTTTCTGTAAAAAAATTCCTCCTAATGCCTAACCTAAAACCTAGCCTGGCAGAGCTTAGGACTGTGTCCTCTTGTCCTGTCACTGGCTAGCTGGAATAGGCTGACTCCCCAATTGGAGTCACTTCAGGGTGTGGGAAGAAAAGGGTTCACAAATTAACCACATTGTATGTATATTTTGAGTCTTCTTTATAGATAATACTTTGCCCAATTTGCCTATCAGTAATCTCAAAATTTATTGATAATTATATATTAACATAAATCAAAATTTGCAAGTAATATTTCACAGTTATATCAGTTCTGTCACTGGCAGAACATTATAAAGTGCCAGTAACACCCAAATACTTTTGATCACTAGCCACTCAGTAAAGTCCTATTTCCCCTGGCTGATTCCATCTTGTAACTAGGCCCAACTCAGTGCTTACAGTACTTTTTTTTGTTGTTGTTATATACCTATGGAGTTTTCCTGCATTAGTGTAATGTTCCAGAAACATGTAAAACTAACTTAAGTGTTCTCAGAAGCTCAAATAAATTACCAAAGAGATTTTCTAAATTGCTTTCAGAAGGGTACTGCTCAGCTCTACCCTCCTCCCTTTGCAGTAATCATTGAAAGGTATTACTAAAAAGATAAGAATCACTCCGGCTGTTCATCTGCTGAAGAGACCAATTTCAAGCTTGATTAATGGGCCCAAATGAAAGCTTCATTACAAGCAAAATTTTAGTCTTACCCACTGCTACTACTACAAGAAGCAGTTAAAGCATTTTCATCTTTTGTTTTTCTCTTAGGATGAGGTGACTTTGCATCCAAATATAATAAATGCATTTAAAGTGATGAAAGACAGCAGTCATCTGAAGGCAATTAGAGAGACACATCACCTACTCTAAACATTACTTAACATGCTTTCTGGCTGACTTCATCCTTTGTCTGTATGGACAAATTAAGGAATTTGGTACTCCCCTGACACTTTTTCTCACTGCTTTTCCAAAATGATTAACAAGAAGCTGCTATGCTTATTCCCTAAACAATAAAAAGGATAATTGCTAAGACAAAATTAAGTGCTTATGCAGGGATTTGTGCAAACAATTCGTGCTACTGGTTTTCCTTTGTCAGTGCTAAATAGAGTTAAATAACTTCTGTAACAAGAACTGCTTAAATGGTAGATTTAAAAAACAGACCATCATGCAATGCCAATAGCTGCAATTTTCCTACAATGCCTACTATACTTTACTGCAGTCAACCAAATGCAAACATTTTAGAAATACTTGAGTATATTAGTATACACACAACTAAAAACTGATTAGTGCTGCCGTTTGCTTTACCAGTTGTGGCTTACCTTTTATAAACATGTAATTTCTAGCATGTTTTTCAGTCCCAAAAATCAGCAATCACAAACTGTTTGACTTTGGGTTGGTTAAAATGTGGCGCAGGTTGCTGTCAACTCTGTCACTAAGGAGTGCTAGCAATAAGTTTGTAATTGGGTCATAACAGTTGTATTTAATATAATGGTAGTTGGTTATGCCACTACAAGCTACAAAAATTCTATATTTTTTTAATATTTATATAATTTTTATGTTTATTTTTATATCTATGTTTTTTATATTTATTTATTATCTTTTTTATATTTATTGTCTCAGAACAATATAGCTTCATTACAAAATTGACATTCAACTGTTCAGGAGATAACGAACTGTTCACACAAATGAATTGTTCATCCTTTGGAACACAAAACTGTTACAAGGTTCCTATTATATCTTTAGTACAAGGGTTTGATCCTTCTAAGCAATATCCTCCAGCGTCTCCCTTAAATTCACATCAAAGCCAGCAAACCAGTTTCAAAGAAGGAAGAGATGCAGAGAAGAAATTCTTAGATAACTATAAATTCCTGCTCTGTGAAAGATACTCCCTTCCGCAGCACTTCTTAAGAAAAATCTTTCTGGCCTTGAACTTGTAAAGATAAGCTATAATGATCAGCTGAAGTTCATGGGGCTTCAATTGCACCACGCACGGACCACCGGGTACAGCTCTGCACCTGCAGGCGCTCTGTTTTGGGGTTGGGGTTTTGGTTGGTTGGGTTTTATTTTGCTTGGTTTTCGGGGGATTTTTTTTTTTTGGGGGGGGGGGGGGGGGAAGTTTAAAGGCGAGATTAAATTGTGTATTGCAAAGGTGACTTGCAAAGGCGGGGTTACAGCCAGCCTGTGTCATCCTCTACAGCAACACCGACAGAAAAGGGGGAAAGGAAGGGGAGCATATTTCCAAAGTCAGTGCTTTAATCCCTAGTAGGCGAACTGCCAAAAGAACCCCAAGCCCTATCCAAACCAACCCCTCGGCCCTTTCTGCCCTGCCCCGTGCCTCGGTTACCGCGGTTCCGCCGCGCCGCTGCCCCCTCCAGCCCCATAGCCGCTCCTGGCCACAGCCGTGTCCCTGGAAACGCGTCCCAGGGAAGGACGGAGGGGGGCCCTGCTTAGGGAACGGGGGGGACAGTGATCGGTGGCTGCGAGTGAACAGTCTTCGCAAGAGGCAGCTGACAGAAAGAAACGCCAGGGATTGTTGTTTTTGTCTGTTTGTTTTCACTTCAAATAAACATTTAGTTGAGAAAATTTGCTGACATTTTTCCCTCAAAAAAATAAATCAGAAGAGGAGAGCGGAGCAGATGGCACTTGAGCAGCGGCCCCTGTTACCCAGACAGGCTTTCCTTCTCCCCCCAGAACCTGCCAAAGGAGCACCCCCGCAAAAGTTAGACCTGCGGGTGTATGGGGGCTGCGCATCATTTTCTCTGAAGACCCTGTGAGCTTTAATCAGCCTCTGGGGACAAAGCCATCGCGCACCATTTCTGTACTCAAAAGTCAAAAAGTACTTCACTTTCCTCAGGAATGCTGAGTTAACAGCATTTTCCAGAGAAGTAAATGTAGAAGTTAGGGACAGTATTAATGTTTTTCTGTCCTTGTCCCCGTGTGCCTGATACCGTTTCACTGCCGTTGCCGAGGACACGGAAGCCCCCAAGCAGAGGGTTTTGCCGGCGGGGATGGATGATGCTGCTCCAGGGTAACCTCATTCTGCAATCCCAAGCTACTAAGTATTTTTGACGGGTTAAATTTGTACTGGCGATCTTTCATAACTCAAAGGAATTCTGACACGTTTACTATCCACTGCAAATTTGAACAAAAATATCATACTGGATTTGTCCAGCATTCAACTACAGCCTAAATCCGTCCTACTACTGGAGTGGCGTGCAGACGTAGGATTAAATGATTGTGAAACTTTGTCCTAACTTTCCCTGAGCATGTGCTCGAGCACACTTCCCCATTGCTGGTCCTGCAGTGCCACGGCTGGTTCGGGAGTTGCGCTTCAGCTGCTTCTACACCCTTGGTGATCGGGAGAGAGTGCTCATACAGCTGTATCTTACCGCAGATTTATGAAGTTATTTGCTCATAAAAAAACCCCACACTTTATTCATATGAACTGCAACAAGAGTAACAGCAAAAGTGAAAAAAAAAAAAAAAAAAAAAAAAAAAAAGGATGTCATGTAACACTGAAAAAGAACAGGTGCAATACTCGCTCCTCAAGCCATTTGACAGAAAAAACTACCTGATGCTCACACTTTAAAACGCTTTACCCTTGTTTGCTGATATTTAAAAGTAGAGTTCTCAAAAGAATTTCATGTTTCTTTTTCCTTATACAGGGACAGAAAATAATTTAGGAAGGGTTAATTTGGGATTTTTAATTCTAAATAATTTCAAGGAGTCATATTCATTAACCAAATTCTTCATGTTGCAAATCGCTTGAATGTAGCTACCTAATAAAGCCACACTAATTTTTGAAAGAAAAAATAATCCAGAAATTACTACAAACTTTCCCTTCCTTGAAAATGCTCAGAGTTAAGAAAAGATGCTAAAATTGATCACTGTTATGAAACCCCAATTCCAGTACCCAGTATACTCAAAAACATACCAGCTGTTATTTTGCAGGTGTCTAAACAAGAATGGATGTGTAAAAATAATATCAAAGCCAAAAGTCACATGATGATGTCCCTGTGATAAACACATGGGGGGGTGTCAGCAATCTTCTGAAGGAAATAACCTGGTTTTACAACCCTGGACTTCCCCCCTGGACAAAGGGGGTGGTGAAAATGCAATATGCATACGGGGGAATTAATAAGGGTTGGGAAAGAAGGAAAGAAATGGGAATCTGTGTAAAGCTGCTGCTGCTGCTGTATTAGGTCATTTTCAGTTTGAGGAACTTAAACCAGACACAGAGTCCTTGAAAGTCTACACTCAACCCATGCAGCTATTTTGCAAATCCTCTGTATGTGGATCTTGGATTTCCACATGTGTATGAAAACTCCCTGATTTGCCCCAAGCGACTAGTTCCTGCTTCCATCAAGAGTCCAGCAAAGTAGCAACAAAACTTCCAAGGGCAAATCCAACATCATGGATGCAGTCAAAGCTGTGTATCCAATACATGATGAAAGCACTCAAGTGTAGCTCTAATTCAGGATTACCTGAAAAGAATATGCCAACTATGGAAAATGGAGATGCTCTTTGTTCACATAGTCAATCCCTCACTGCAAGCTGTAGGCCCTTCTCTGTCTGGAGAAATGTACCTGTCTCCCTATCCTTAACCCAGGGGCATACATATTCATTGAGCAGAAACAGGACCACTACACAGATAACATAAGTCACTGGACAGAAAGAAAAGTAGGTGAAAAGACCCTTCAGCTAGCTTGAGGGAGCACTCCTGGACCTAACCCTTTTTTCCTGAATGTTTCTGTCTCAGATCCTAGACTAAAATTAACAATTATGTGTGTATATAAACCATCTAGGACCAGAACTCAGAGCACATCCTGACCTATGACAATTAATGATATTTTTTGGGAAGTGGGAGTTTGGAGATGAAACCTATTCCAAATGCAACTGCGTGAAATGCATCATCAAGCCTTCCATCAGAGTCACCTGGAAAGCCTCAGCCTTACCATGGTAGTATGAGATTAATCAATTAGTTAACATTAAGAAAGCAAATTAAAAAAGCCCATATTATATATCTTGATGTGTCTTACCTAAGCTTTGAATCTTTTACTTCATTAAATTTGAAAGAAGTAAGTGGAACCCCAGGAAAAATTAATTTCTACTAGGACAAAAATTTTTCTTCCCAGGGAGTTTGAAAGATTACAGTTATGTCACTTAATGAAAAGTGATACAACAGAAGCAGCACACAAGTACTGAGTATGTTTATTGACTCTAAGTTATCATAAGAGGACATTTTATATTTCTTTCAAAGTGGAAACAAAGCCAGATGAGCTAAACCTCAAAAAAGCACTATAAATAAAAACTCTTCTCACGTGTCTACAGAATTCACAACTGCAAAGCTGAGGCAGAATATGGATTAATCCATAAACTAATTCTTAATTCATGTAAAAATACATGTAAGTGGCTTTTTACTTGCAGAAGTATATCAGCAAGAATAAAAATGTACAGAAGTTTTCAAAACCTCTTTGAGGAAAAAAAACCCCACAAAACAAAACAAACAAGAAAACATAACGAGTCCATGTTATAGGACGTTTTTCCTCACGTGTTCTCCCATTAGCATATAGAAAAGAAAGAAAAGGACCACTTTAACCAGAACATTCTCAGTTTTATTTTTAAATCCTTAGATAAGTGTTAGGTGAATTTCAACTTACATTTTGCTTTAAATAAAAATAATTACAAGCTTTTGTTCTGTAATTTTGGGTAAACAGAAAGCTGGTAAGCAAACAAACTTTAGTGAAAAAAACCCAACAGTTCTGTACAAGATTCCATTTTGGAATTTTTATTTTAGACACAATTAAGGGTTTCCTTTTTAGATTAAAACCATTTCATAGAGTAATTTTCATGCAACAGAGTAAACTTTCTTCCTATGCTGTTTGACAGCACAAGAGATAAATGTTCACATGGAACAAGTTGCTAACCATGAATGCAAAACCACTATGAACTTTAATGAAACTATTTCATGAACAACAGTTAGGGTTTATGGTACTTCAGCAAGGTGTGTAAATGAAAGTGTGTTGGAAATATTTTAGTTACAGCAAGAGTAACACCAAAATATTTCCATTTTTGCTGAGAACACATGGAGCACCTGTAAGTTCTAGAAGTGCTTCTGGAAATGATGCCATCAGCTGCACCAACCTTAGTAAGTAATTACCAGATACATTTAAGAGATTCTCAATGATTTTTAAGGTTTTGAAATTTTAACAGGAGTACTAGTAAAAATTAGAAAATTCCTTATTACTGCCCCGTCTTGTTACAGAAAAACATTTTATGATACCTATCTCTTACATCTGTATCTTTCAATACCTCATTGAATAAATATGCTTTACAGGTTTATGCATAAAATCTGTTTCAAAGAAAAAAAAATTCAGGAACTAAGACCTGAATTATTTTAAGTTGGCTTCCCCAGTCACTGAGATAGTATAACAATGTCTGACTTGCACAAAATTATATAATTCAAGCTTCTAGTTATACAATCAACTTATTTTCCACATCAAACAATTTATTTTAACCAACCTTATATACATAAGAAATTATTGTAGATATCCTACACGATAACTTATCAAGTATTCAGACAGATGTGTGTGTACTGCCTTTCACTGTGCCTGTGACATTACTTTCCTCCTATTTCATCAACAACAAAAGTCATCATCAAAAACTTACAAATACAGTTGTTCAAAAGATAAAAATAAAAAGTAAAAAACATTTTTGTGGTGGTCCTCAGAATTACTGAAAATGCCTTTAGCTTTTGCCACAAATATTAAAATAGCATATGAAATCAAAATCTCACAAATTTGGATGTACAAAGCAGTAGGCTCCTGAATTATACTGTAGAAGCATTTTGGGCAATCAATTGTAACACAGATTCTTAAATACTCAAGTAAAAAAAAATGTTATAGTACAGCACATGCTGTTGTTATAACACATGCTTCAGGTTAATGTTTTTAAATTCCACCTAAATGCAATAGATTCATGCTGGCATTTCATGAAGCTGTACTACAAAAAGTAATTAACACTGAATAGCTACAAAAGCATTTCCTATTTTTAAGTAAACTATTTTTCAGAAAACGCATCAACAGAGCACTGTGCCTCATTGGAATATGTCTTCACTATTTTGTTGTGTCATGGGAGACTGTAACACTGCATTACAGCAACACTGATGTTATTTTTATTTTAATACAATCAAAATTTTACAAAAATACAGCCAACCAACAAACGTAAAAGTATGCTGCATATTCAGTGCTGCCTAGAGTTAGCACTTTGCAATTACAGTTATAGAAGTCAAGCATTTGCAAGTTTTGGCTGTGCATTCCTTACACAGCCATGTAGTCACACTGTGTATTACCAGATAAACTCCTCTTTGTGAGAGGCAAAAGATGGAAAGTGCACTTTTAATCAACTGTAGAATAGAACTATTTTTTTAGCATGGCATCATGTCATACATTAGTATTCACATGCTAAACTAAGAATTGTATGTCTTGTAGTAATCTTCATAATTCAATAATACTGAGCAAACACTGCTGCATTTCTTAATTGATTTTGTATTTTGTAGGACTGTATTTATCACAACTTCATACTATTCATTTACCCAATACGCATTGTGAGTTCCCAGAAGTAACAGCCTGAAAGCAACCTGGGCACAGGGACACATTAACAACCAGTAAAAAACTAAATCAAGTTTCTCGGCTTGTGTAAGAGGTAAATCTATTTGTCAAGGGTGGCCTCAACAGTGACTTTCTCTTCTTGTCCATCATACACTTTTAAACCTCTCCAGCAAATTCAGTCAGCACCTTATAAACAATCTAAGTGCAGGCAAAGCAGAATTCGTCCCCAATTCATTTGGTCTCTCTGAGCAAGGTATGATGTTTTCACTCCACATATTCCACAACTTCCATCTCTCAGTTCTTGACCGAAAGTTATTGCTTCAAAATGCACTTGAAACAAGTTAACAGCATTTTCAAAGATGAGACACTGAGGGTCCAGTGTATGGATTCATAGTGTCATTTACATATTTGACCAAAGCACTAAAGCTGGAGTGCTGCTGAGCTCTCTCCAGTCAGAGAACCCGTCAGCAGTCTGACCTTCAGCTTTCATGACTGGATTCTGATTTCTGCAGTTCAATCAGATGCCTAAGGATTAGGATGAATTCACCATGTAGGAGTACTAAGCCAAAGATATGACGGAGATGAGAGCAGTAAACCCAGGTCTCAAAATTATAATCCTTCAATTACAACTGCCTCATAAAATTTCTTGCGTCTTTGTTTTTGAATACTTGACCTTGGAACCTTAAAACACCCTTTCAGATTTAAGAAAATGAAAATAAACACAAATAATCAAAGTCATCAGCCTTTGGAACATATTTATGCACTGTATAGATCTTTGTTGTATGAACGTAACAAGCAGCAGCTTTCGAGACCAGGGTAGAAGAGTAGAAATGGGCATCTAACAACTCCAGTTTACAGGAATCTATGGCATATGCTTCTCTACCCTGTACTTCTCAGTGCAAATGGGGTTGTATGTCCTCCCTGAAAACTAAGGTATCCTTCTTAAAAAACAACCAACCAAACAAATACATTTGAAAAATAAAGAGAATTACCACAACAGAAGGAAGCAGCAGTGCTTGAACCTCCTACGTACTCTGCTGACAGGCCACCTGCAGATCAAGTCTGCATTAAATCTAAAATCCAGTTAATGTAACTGCTTGGGTTTCATTCATTTTTTGTTTGGGGAGGCTTTTCTGTGTGCTTCTTTTTGGTAGAGCTTTGAAAATAAACAGTATCTTCAATATTCTTAAAATGAGATTGTCCTTTTGCCCACAATATTCCTACCAGATGGGACAACTCTCCCACAGGCAAACTGGCTAGCAACATTCACTTGTGCTTTAAAATTGAAATTCAATTTTCAATTCTACATTAATGTTTACAAGCTGTCACCCAGTAAATTATCACTTAATGTAATGCAAACTGTACTCAAAACATCAAAAGAATGTCTGCAATTAATTTCTGAATTCCCTAAAATACTAACTTTCATGCAATGCATGAAATGACATGGAGCACAAATTATTCTGAAATAAGTAAATTGATAAAAATGCTAATGTGGCATTAGAGAAATTGTTTCTGAAGCAAATTTTTCACTGGTTAAGCTTTCACTCAAACTCATACCCACTGATGAGGAAAAAGGTATTATGGACAAGTAAATATTCATCTTAAAGATCTGCTGACATTGGACATTAGGAAAATAGAATGTTTTGAAATGCAGACAATTTACATATATGAAGACAGTTCATAAGCTTTTACACAAAATTAAAGTCTTTTGCGAGACAAAACCAACAAATCACTTGGGAGGAAAAAGCCAAACAAAAAAGAATCTTTACTGAAGCCAAGCATGGAACAGAGAAAGTAGTTGAAGTCAGACTTAATATCTCTTTCAGAGTATTACAAATCATTTAACTAGAGGCCAGCATCAAACTGGACTACCCCATATTTTCCACTTACCATCCACTCAGGTTCAGAAGCCTGAATTTGCTCACCTTGTCCAGGTTTCAGGCCAACCTGAGTGTCAGATTTCAGTGTTCTCAAACTACAGAGAGGCGCAGGATGAAACTTATTCAAGGCTTGATGAAACGGGACACTGTATTCCCATTTTCTATCTCCTGTCAATTTTCTATAGTTTAAATCACCTTTGAAAAGAAGTAAGTTTGACTTCTGTAGCTCAGCATACAAGTCAGGAGCAACTTCACTCATACTGGAAAAATCATGTGGTAAAGTCCAAAACATGTGGTCACGGAAAACCCAAACTCCCTTTTTCAAATTGCCCTCCCAGTTTATCCCACATCTAGACATCCACATATGATTAGCAGACCCCAGTTGTTTAACAGTCCAGTTAAAATCATGCTTTGTGGTATCTGATACATACCATGGAATACTTTTTCCATGAAAATAGACTTCATCAGCTAGCTTTGATGATAACAAGAAATCAGCCAACACAAGATCACTTACAAGTTCAAATCCAGCATTATCCAGGATTATGTCAACTCTAACATTACTTCTTTCTGTTCTATTTTTTTTGGCATTTACAAGTAGTGACCAAACTTTTTCCATATCGTTCACTAAGATGTAAGGTACCATGTTTTCCAGGGATTGCAAGTGACTAGATTTCTGTGAGCTGTCTTCACCAGCTGAAAAAGAAAGGTCACACTTATTGCCCCACAATGACACCTAGAAGGAAAAAGAGAAAAAAAAATTTACTAAGTCTCACTGTAGTTCTCAACTTCACACAGACTGAAGATTTTGTTCCCTTGTTTTTGTTTTAGGTAATAAAGGTTCTAACTCCACATATTCTTCCAAGCTTTAATAAAACTCTGCTTCTTGTACAGGTATCTCAACATAGACAAGATTTTGTGGAAGAAACCAAAGAAAGCTCTGTATTTACACAGGCATCAGAAATTAAAAGATGGAAGATTTAGATCAACATAAACACACTGATCACAAAGCTCAAAACAGAAATATTCTCCATACTGCAATTCCAAAATATATCAGTGGTAACACAGAAAAAAGAATAATAAAAGCAGACCTATTTTTTTATTGCATGCAACCAAATCAATATTTTAGGTATATGTATATTAAGTACTCTCCAATGAGCCCCTTGCAAAGATTCATCAAATGCTTGGTGTACACTGTTGCCAGCTAATGGACTTATTTGTAATCCTATGATACTTTGGGATTTCCACCCAAAGGCACTATATTCCAAGAACAATGCTGTTATAAAGCTTTTAAACCACTTCTGAACACAGACTGACTTCCAATTTTTTCTCCAAAGTCTAAAAACATTTCAAGTGCCATATAAAATTAACTGGTTTAAAAATTATAGGTAAATATCAAAAGGGTCATCTGGAATTTGACTCAAAATGTTTGAAAGATTCTGATTTTGAAGGAAGAATTGCTTGGTTTTCATATACACAATGAAGACCAGCAGTTAATAAAAAAGTGACACATTTAATACAAGTACCCAAAATATAAATATCTTCAGAATCACAGCAATATAGTAGGGCTATCAGGATTTCATCACGTTTTTACAAATGAAAAAATCTGTATTTTAATTTCCATATGAAAGTTCAGATTCTTTATAACCTCAAATTCTTGTTTGTCCCATAGAAGAGATATTTTCAATACTTGTGTTAAGCACTACCAGTTTACCTGCAATAACTTAAAAAGTTCCTCATGAAGTAGCTTTTCATCTAGATCCTTGATGTTCTTAAGAAGTTCCTGAAAGTAAGTGCATAAGGCAATAACAGCTTCTTGGGATTCAAAGAAATTTTGAGCCTTTCCTTCCTTAAATACATCAAAGTTGTCAATAGGTGGGCTAAAAAGAGAAGAACAAATATGTTGACATACTTCCCACATTCTTCATTACAGCACATGCAAAGGAAGCTCAAAGGCCAGCTTTTTCAGACTGTACTACAGGCCCTAGTCAGATTTTCCACTTCTAACTTGTCATACTAGATTTTCACACATCTCCATAAAAGCCTAATATTGCATCTTGCTAAAACAGACACTATGCAAGGCTTCTTTATATAGCAATATATTCAAAAAAGTGAACAAGTATTCAATCACAGCAACTCTGGGAACTGCACATACAGTAAGCATTTTAAATTCCAATCTTCAGACAAGAGAATTAGAACTGTAACATGCAAGTGAACTAAAGTCAAGAAAAGCTGGCCTGATTTTAAATGTGTTTGTGTGTGCTGGAGTGTACTTCCCATACCAAATTCTCTTCCAGTGATATCAAGTTATTCCTATGAAAGTCTTTACTAGGATTTTGAAAAATTACCATGGCAAATGAGAATGTTGTAATATATAAAACTTATAGACCAATCTATTATGAGACATACTTGCACGACGACCTTTCAAAAAATGACTGAACTTCCACCCAAGCATATGCTTAAGAGCAACTAAATAATGGAGATCAAGAAACTTAAAAGTTCATAAAGAAAAGTATCTGCTCAGCTTTTAAAGTGCAATCCAGTGGATCAACCTCATATTTGAAGCTTTTGGTACAAGACTTCAAATTACACAACATACTAGTAGAAACTGAGTCCCATTGCTGTGTTTGCATCTCCACAACTCTAAGGGTAGATACAGTACTTGTGGAGCTTTCAAATTTTTTTGGCAGCAACAGGATCTTAAACTGTTCATTCCTACCCCATGATGTTGTACTGGCACATCTCCATAGTACCAGCACAACAAGTTTTTCCTGCCCAGTTATTTTTAACCAGTATCAGCTCCCAAAGTTCGATGCAACGCATGGTCTGCAAGTACTGCTGTAACTAAGAAGCTGGTGTAGAATGAACAACATGGGCTGCTTAAGATGGGTCTACTGCTGTAAGAAACAGGTCTCAAATGGTAACTTCAGATTGCAAGCAGCAAAACAAGTTGGAATTCCCAACAGATTTGTGGTTCTTATATTCTGTGTTAAAGGCTTAAGAGAAAATTCTAGACCAACAAACCTCATAGAAATGCTACATGATTTTCATATGTCAATTCACATTAGTCTGCAAGGTTAAGCTATACAGTCAAGCTCAAGAGTTTTCACGTAAACTAAGCAAAACTGAAGCATAAAAAACTAATAAGCTTCAAATTCTGCTGAATATAAGAAGTAAAGGTGTTAATTTTAAATCTGAGGTGCAAGATAAGGAAAAAGAAATATGGTAAAAGCTTAAGATCTTCTTTTATCTTATTCCTCAGCTGCTTTTCTTTTTCTCAAAATAAAAATGGGAAAGAGCAATGTTTTGCAAGTAATATACCAAGCCAGTAAATACTTACTTCTGCGCTAATGCTGCATGGATCCTTCGATACATGTAACACTCTACATACAGCCAAGGGGACTGAAACCAACTTGGTTCTCCATTTCCATTTGGTAAATTTCGTTGGTAGTCCAGGTATTGGTTCCACAGCACAGCATCAGGCAACTCATCTTCCAAAGGGGTCACTGGCTTGTCTGTTTGCAGCTCATTACGCAGTTTGGAGAGGAAAGATATAGCTCTCTTCTCTGCTTCAACACCCTTCTGAAAAAAGTGGAGAACAAGAGTTCCTATTCTGTATGTTTATTCCTGTAGAGACACAGATCAACTGTTCATGGAATGTGTGATGTTTTAATTGCCCTGTGACAGTCCCTGACAAATCACAGCTTGATTCAACAAAATACATTTCCGTGAATAAAGCTAATTTCAGGTTTAAGATCCTAAAATTAATTCCATATGGAACTTCGTTTTAGATTGGACTTTTTGCTTATTAAAGATGAAGAGTGTTGAAACACAGACACGTTCAGAAGGTGTTACTGTCTATCAAACACTGCATCAACACAAAAACCCAAGTAAGTGATGCAATTGCAGAAGCGACAGATCAGAAAGAAAAGGATAGAAAGGTATGTTACAGAACTAATAAAAAAAAGCTACTAAAAGGAAATTATTTTTAAAAAATCATACAAAATCATAGAGACAAACAAGCCTCACCAGTAAAAACAAGGCAGAGAAAGGGTCTCAAGGGATAGAGGGGAATAAATATCAGGGAAAATAGGGACCTACTCTTACCTCACCATGTTCTTCAAAAAATTCATTTTTATGTCGATGCAAAGTATCAATAACTCTTGTGAGGATCTGGGGAAGTCTGTCTTTAATTGTAAAATATGCAAAGGATCTAAAAAAGAGAGATCAATATTTTATTATTGTCAGCAAATGATGAAATGGCTTCAATTTTACAAAACAAATGCAAGGTCTCTGTGCTAGTTTGGGCTGGGGTAGAGTTAATTTTCTTCACAGTAGCTGCTATGGGGGCTGTGTTTTAGATTTGTGCTGAAGACAGTGTTGACAACACAGGGGTGTTTTCCTTTTTGCTGAGCAGGGCTTGCACGAAGTCAAGGCCTTTTCTGCCCTACCTCACCCCAGCAGCGAGGAGGCTGAGGGTGCACAGGGTGTTGGGAGGGGACACAGCCAGGACAGCTGACCCTAACTGACCCAGAGGCTATTCCAGACCATATGGTGTCATGCTCAGCAGTGGAGACCACGGGGAGAAGCTGGCCAGGGAGACACTGCCTGGTCATCAGTCAGTTCATGGTGAGCAACTGCTTTCATTTGCCTTACTTGGTTTTCTTGGGTTCTATTTCTCATTGCTTTTTTCATCACAATTTATTCTCATTCCAGTTATTAAACTGCTCTCATCTCAGCCCACAACTTTTCTCATTTTTACCCTACTCATTCACTTCTCCCCACAGAGCTGAGCTGTGTGGTGGTTTTGCTGCCAGCTGGGATTATAACACAACAGTATTAAAAGTAAGACTAAGTGCCCTTAAAGCAGTGGACAGCAAAAAAAAAAAACCACAAAACAAAAAAACAAAAAAAAACCCGAAAAAACTTTCAAACTGGCCAGGTTCTTGTGCCTACTTTTGCAGAAGACTAAAAACTGCAGTCTTTTCAAGGAAGAGAAAGCTAAATGACTGGCCCTGCCAAAACAGTGAAAAATTGCAGTTAATTCTAGGCTAAAACGCAACCTCCATTGCTAAGATCCCCAGATGCAAACCCTGGGAAACGTGAAACTAGAAGCACCGATATCTGCTCAAAGCTTATCACAGATATCGCATATCAACAAGGAACGCGCTCTCCATTATATACTTGATCCACATTTTCTCCAAACGCTGTTTGTGTACGAGGACAACGAGCACAAGGCGGCCAGCCCCACAGACAGGGCACACGCGGCCTGGAGGACGATTTTTTACTGTGATTCCGACGCGGCGGGCTGCAGCCCCGGAGCCGAGCAGCTGCGCAGGGAGCACGGGTCCGGGATCGGGACCGGGATCGGGATCGGGACCGGGACCGGGATCGGGACCGGGACCGGGATCGGGACCGGGATCGGGATCGGGACCGGGATCGCTCCACAGCCAGGCCATGCCGGCGGCGACAGCATTGCCGTGCCCACAGCGCCGCCTACGGGCCCCGCGCGCCGCCGCCGCGGCTCCAGTCCCCGCCCGCCCCTCCGGGCCAAGAGCCGCCCCCAGGCCCCGCCCGGCGACCGAAAACCTCCGCTCCCCAGCGGCGGGGCGCCGGACGGCCCCTCAGCTCCCTCCCACCTCCGCCCGCCTCGCTGCCGGTGAACGAGCGCGCCAGGCCGTGACGGACGGACCCCTTAAACCTGCCCGACAGTGACACCGGGAGCGCCGGTACCGCCGCCATCTTGCTCCGCCCCCCCCGCCGGCCGGCGCCCCGCCCTCTCCCTGCCCCCTCCCGGAAGCGGGCCCGGCCGGCAGCCGGACGTTTATTGCGCGCGGTGCCCGCGCCCCCGGCCGCGCGGCGACGACGGGCGGGGCGGGTTCGGCCCCGCGCCCTGGCGGAGGCCGGCGGGCGGTGTGGCGGTCCGCGGCCTCGGCGGCGGAGAGCGGCGCGCCCCCTCCCGAGTCAGTGTGGCGCGCGGCGGCGCGTAACCGCTTGCCCCCCGCCGCTGCGGGCGGCGCGGAGCGCGCGCGCGGGGCGGGGAAGGGAGTGGAAGGAGGGTCCGGGCCGGCGGCGCAGCGGGCGCTCTTGGCGGCCGCCGGAGCGGCGGGAGCGGCGGCGGAGCCCGCGCTGCGGGCAGGGAGGGGGTCGCAGGCCCCTCCTGGGACTGTCCCTGGGCGCGGGGCCTGGCCGCAGCGCCCGCTGCGGGAGGGGGGTGGCGAGCCGGGCGGCCTGGCCCGCCCTCCGATAGATACCCCGCGAGCGGGAGGGCCCCCGAACGTTGCCCCGAGGAGAGCGCAGTTTCGGGGCTAACACGAGCCCTGGCCTGCTGGATGTTGAGGGGTGATCCACCCCTGGGTTCCACCCCCCACACCCCAGGACGCCCCTCGTCCCCCGGCGGCTCCCCCGCCACCCGCCCGCGTTGGGTTGTCGGGTGTTGAAGGGTGACGCAGCAGCGGCGGTAGGCCGCGGGTGGGGGGTGGGCCCGTGTCCCCCCGGCTTCTGGCGGCGCTGCCTTTCCGCCCCCGCTAGGGCGCCCGTCAGTCGCGGGGGCCGCCTCGGTCTGCCTCTGCGGCCGGGACGGTCCTCGCTTCCCATTGTCGCTGTCCGCCCGCTGTGGCCCGCCCCTCCGCAGGCAGCCATAGGAGCGGAGCTCTCGCTCGGTGGCTCCCTTCCCCGCGCTCCGCCGCTGGGCGCTGCCCGGGGCGGCGCGGGCGCTGTTTTCCTTGGAGCCAAGGACGGGCATGCGGGGGCGGGAAAAGGGCGGAGTGTACCCGGGGGCTGGGCGGGCCCCGGGGGCAGTCCGGAGTCTCCGTTGCTGCTTAGGCCCCGGGCGGAGGCTCGCGGGCTGGTCCCTTTGCCGGTCGGTCCGCCTTCCGGCGGCGCTGGCCCGCCCGTCCCTCCATGTCGGTGGCTGTGCCGCGGCAAGCCGGGCCTCCCGGCCCGGGGAGCAGGCGGTCTTGCTAATGTGTTCCGTATGCTGAAGAGACGCGGAAAATAATCCCAGTTCCATGCCTGCTGCTCGTAGGTGGCGCTTCCTGCCCTGTTGTGGTCGCCTCGCGCTCTTTCTTCTTGATTGCTGCGTTCCCCTCGTTCTGGCTGGTGCTCTGTGCAACGGTCTGAGGGCCAGGCCCCTCGATGGAATTCAGTCGACATGATCTCTCTCTCCTTACAACGTACTGTAATCCTTTTCCAGTTGAAATAATTCTGGGCATTACTGATGACGGATGACCTTTTAAGTCTCTTTCTGCCACTTCCACACACTGCTGAGACTTTATGCCTTGCCCCAGCTCTCACCACCTGGTTGGCAGTTTTTGAGTTTTTGTCCCCTCTTCTTTAATCCACGGAGATATAGGCCTTTAAAAGGCAAATATGCCTTTTTCCTGGGCAGGTCCTTTTTAATTCAGACCAGTTTGAATTAAAATAATGTTTATCCATAAGAAGACAGTTACAGGCTTCCTGCGTTTGGCAATACACAAGTGAAGAGAATGTACAGATATAATATTAAGCCAAATATCATTCATTCAAAAAAATAAAATTACCTGTCAGGATGGAGGCCTGTTCCATCCACAGCACACAGACATGCTATGCCTCTTTAATAAAATGTTTAATTTTAACTATTATGTTTAAATGTCTTTTTTTATATTGAAGCATCCTCCTTCAGTTTTTGAAAAATATTCCTGAAATGGGCAGGGTTA
>CM031859.1:56381871-56414824 GCA_018697195.1 Certhia americana | reverse complement strand
CTACCGACCCCCGGCTCGCATGCGGGGTACGGCGCTCTGCTGCGCGGGCAGTTCCGTCCCGTCGGAACTGTCAAGCGTAACTAGTGTAATTTCTATGATACTTTGGGATTCCACCCAAAGGCCCACCCTAATTCCAAGAACAAATGCTGTTTATTAAGAATTTTAAACCACTCTGAAACACAGGACTGACTTCCACTTTTTTCTCCAAATTCTAAAAAACATTTCAAGTTGCATAGAAAATTAACCTGGTTTAAAAATATAGGTAAATATCAAAAGGAGTCATCTGGAATGGACTCAAAACTGTTTTGAAAGATTCTTGATTTGAAGGAAGAATTTGGAAGGAATTGCTTGGTTTCATATACACAATGAAGACCAGCAGTTATAAAAACGTGACACATTTACTACAACGTCCCAAATATAAATATCTTCAGTAAGTCACAGCAATATAGTGGGCTACAGGATTTCTCCCCGTTGTACAATGAAAAAATCTGTATTTTAATTTCATATTGAAAGTTCGATTCTTATAACCTCAAATTTCTGTTTGTCCATAGAAGCGATATTTTCAATACTTGTGTTAAGCACTACAGTTTACCTGCAATAAACTTAAAAAGTTCCTCATGAAGTAGCTTTTTCATCTAGCTCCCTTGATGCTTCTTAAGAAGTCTGAAAGTAAGTGCATACGGCAATAACAGCTTCTTGGGGATTCAAAAGAAATTTGGAGCTTTCCTTCCTAACTAATCAAAGTTGTCAATAGGTGGGCTATAAAAAGAGAAGAACAAATATGTTGACATACTTTCCCATTCTCATTACAGCAACATGCAAAAGGAAGCTCAAAGGCCAGCTTTTCAGACTGTGCTACAGGGCCCTAGTCAGATGTTTCCACTTACTAACTTGGCATACTCGATTTTCCACCACATCTCCATAAAAGGCCTAATATTGCATTTCTGCTAAAAACCAGACACTATGCAAGGCATCTTTTATATAGCAATAATTCATAAAAGTGAACAAGTATTCAATCACAGCAACTTCTGGCAATGCACATACAGTAAAAGCAATTTTAAATTCCACATTTCAGACACGAATTGAACTGTAACATGCAAGTGAACTAAGTCAAGAAAAGCTGGCCTGATTTTACTGTGTTTGTGGGTGCTGGAGTGAATTCCCATACCAAATTTCTCTTCCAGTGTATCAAGTATTCTATGAAAGTCTTTACTAGGATTTGAAAAAATTCCCCATGGCCAAAATGAGAATGTGGTTGTAATATATAAACTTATAGACCAATCTATTATGAGACATACTTGGCACGACGACCTTTTTCAACAAATGACTGAAATTCCACCAAAGCATAGCTTAGACAAACCTAAATAATGGAGGAAGACAAGAAACTGAAACATTCATAAAGAAAAGTATCTGCTCAGCTTGTTAAAAGTGCAACCAGTGGGTTCAACATATAATTTGAGATTTTGGTTAAAAGGACTTCAAATTAACACAACATACGAGTAGAAATGAGTCCCATGAGCTGTGTTTGCACTCTGCCAACACTAGGGTAGATACTGTACTCGTGGAGCTTTCAATTTTTTTGGCAGCACAGGATCTTAAATGTTCATTCATACCCCATGATGTTGTAATGGCCATACTCCATAGTAACCAGCAAACCAAGTTTTTTCGCCCAGGATATTTTTAAAACCAGTAATCAGCTCCCAAAGTTCGTGCAACACAGGGTCTGCAGTACGCTGTAACTAAGAAGCTGGGTGTAGAATGTGTGTAGAATGAACAACCATGGCTGCTAAGATGGGTCACTGCTGTAAGAAACCGGTCTCCAATGGTAACTTCAGATTGCAAGCGAAGCCAAAAAACAAGTTGGAATTCCCAACAGATTTGTGTTCTTATATTCTGTGTCAAGGCTTAAGAGAAATTCTTAGCAACAAACCTCATAGAAATGCTACATGATTTTTCATATGTCAATCACATTAGTCTGCAAGGTTAAGCTATTACAGTCAGGCTCAAAGGAGTTTTCACTTAAAATGTAAAAAACTAAGCAAAACTGAAGCATAAAAAACTAATAAGCTTCAAATTCTGCTGAATATAAGAAGTAAAGGTGTTAATTTAAATGAGGTGCAAGATAAGGAACAAAAGAAATATGGTAAAAGCTTAAGATCTTCTTTTATCCGTTCTCAGCTGCCTTTTCTTTTTCTCAAAATAAAAATGGGATAAGAGCATGTTTTGCAAGTAAAGTAATATTACCAAGCCAGTAAAATACCTACTTCTGCGCTAATGCTGCATGGATCCTTCGTTATACATGTAACACTCTACATACAGCCAAGGGGACTGAAACCAACTTGGTTCTCATTCCATTTGGTAAATTCGGTTGGTAGGTCCAGGTAATTGGTTCCACAGCACAGCATCAGGCAATATCTTCCAAAGGGGTCCACTGGCTTGTCTGTGAAAAGTCATTACGCAGTTTGGAGAGGAAAAGATATAGCTATCTTCTTCTCTTTCCACACCCTTCTGAAAAAGTGGAGGAACAAGGTTTCCTTTCGAGGTTTATTCTGTAGGAAACAGGATCAAACTGTCATGAGAACGTGTGAGTTTTAATTGCCCATGGTGACAGTCACTGGACAAATCACAAGCTTGATTCACAAAAATACATTCGGTGAATAAAGCTAATTTCAGGTTTAAGATCCAAAACTAATTCCATATGGAACTCGTTTAGATTGGACCCTTTTTGCTATAAAGATGAAGAGTGTGAAACACAGACACGTTCAGAAAGGTGTTACGTCTATAAACACTGCATCAACACAAAAAAAACCCAAGTAAGTGAGCATTGCAGATAGTGTCAACAAGATCAGGAAAAGAAAGGTAGAAAGGTATGTTACAGAACTAATAAAAAAAAGTACTAAATAGGAAATTATTTTTAAAAAAATCATACAGAATTCATAGAGAAAACCAAGGCCGCACCCAGTATCAAAACAAAGGCAGAGAAAGGGTTCAAGTGGATAGAGGGGACTAAGAATAACCTCAGGGAAAAATGGGACCCTAGTCTACCTCACCATGTTCTTCCAAAAAACTCATTTTTTATGTCGATGCAAAAGTACCAATAAACTCTTGTGAGGATCTTGGGGAAGGTCTGTCTTTAATTTGTAAAAATATGCAAGGATCTAAAAAAAGAGAGATCAAATTTTTATTATTGTCAGGCCAAATGATGAAAATGGCTTCAATTTTACAAAACAAAATGCAAGGTCTCTGTGCTAGTTTGGGCTGGGTAGAGTTTAATTTTCTTCACAGTACTTGCTATGGGGGCTGTGTTTTAGATTTGTGCTGAAGCAGTGTTGTACAAAACAGGGTGTGTTCCTTTTTGCTGAGCGGCTTGCACGAAGGTCAAGGCCTTTTCGCCTACCCTCACCCAGCAGCGAGGAGGCTGAGGGTGCACAGGGTGTTGGGGGGGACAGGAAGCCAGAAAGATGACCCTAACTGACCCAGAGGCTATTCCAGACCATATGGTTTCATGCCCAGCAGTGGAGACCACGGAGGAAGCGGGCCAGGGAGGGACACTTGCCTGGACATCAGCAGTTTTCATGGTGAGCAAACTGCTTTCATTTGCCTTACTGGTTTCTTGGGTTTCTTTTTCTCATGGCTTTTTTCACCACGTTATTCTCATTCCAGTTATAAAACTGTCTCATCTCAGCCCAAACTTTTATCATTTTTACCTACTCATTCACTTCTCCCTACAGAGCTGAGCTGTGTGGCGGCTTTGCTGCCAGCTGGGATTATAACACAACAGTATTAAAAGTAAGACTAAGTGCCCTTCTTAAAGCAGTTGGGACAGCAAAAAAAACAAAAAAAAAAAAAAAAAAAAAAAAAATAAAAAAAAAAAATAAAAAACGAAAAAAAAAACTTCAAACTGGTCAGGTTCTTGTGCCTACTTTTGCAGGAAGACTAAAAACTGCAGTCTTTCAAGGAAGAGAAAGCTAAAATGATGGCCCTGCCAAAACAAGCGAAAAAATTGCAGTTAATCTTAGGCTAAACACGCAACCTCCATGCTAAGATACCCAAGATGGAAAAACCATGGGAAATGTAAGATAAAAGCACCGATATCTGCCTCAACAGTGATCACAGATATTCGCATTTCAACAAGGAAACCGCTCCCATATATACTTGATCCCACATTTTTCTCCAAAACGCGGTTTGTGTACGGAGGACAACGAGCACAAGGCGGCCAGCCCCACAGACAGGGCACACGCGGCCTGGAGGACGATTTTACGTGATTTCGACGCGGGGGGCTCAGCCCGGAAACCGAGCAGCCTGCGCGGGAGCACGGGTCCGGCGATCGGGCCGGGACCGGGGACCGGACTCCGGACGGGATCGGGGGAAAGGGATCGCTCCACAGCCAGGCCACCTGAGGCGGTGGGACAGCATTGCCGTGCCCACAGCGCGCTACGGGGCCCCGCGCCGCCGCCGCCGCGGCTACAGTCCCACGCCCGCCCCTCCGGGCCAAGAGCCGCACCCAGGCCCCGCCCGGCGACCGAAAACCTCCGCTCCCACACGGCGGGGCGCCGGCGGTCCCCTCAGGCCCCTCCCACCCCCGCCCGCCTCGTCTGCCGGCGTACCGAGCGCGCCAGGCCGTGACGGAAGGGAACCCCTCTTAAACCTGCCCGACAGTGACACCGGGAGCGCGGTACCGCGCCAGTTCTTGCTCCGCCCCCCCCGGCCGGCCGGCGCCCCGCCCTCCCCTGCCCCCTCCGGAAGGCGGGCCGGCCTGCAGGCCGGAGTTATTGGCCGCGCGGGCACGCGGGCCCCGCCGCGCCGGCGACGGACGGGCGGGGCGTGTCAGGCCCGCGCGCCCTGGCGGGGCCGGCGGGCGGTGGGCGGGGCCGCGGCTCGCGCGGCGGAGAGCGGCGAGCCCCCTCCCCAGGTCAGTGCTGGCGCGCGGCGGCGGCGGGAACCGCCTGGCCCTCCCCGCCGCGGCGGCGGGCGGACGGGCGCGCGCGCGGGGCGGGGGAAGGGAGGGGAAGGAGGGCCGGGCCGGCGGCGAAGCGGGGCGCTCTTGGCGGCCCGGGCGCCGGCGGGGAGCTGCGCGGCGCCCGCGGACTGCGCAGGGGAGGGGGTGCGCAGCCCCCTCCTGGGACGGTCAGGGGCGGCGGGGCTGCCGCAGCGGCCCGCGGGAGGGGGTGGGCGAGCCGAGGCGGCCTCGCCCGCCCTTCCGATAGATCCCGCCGCGAGCGGGAGGGCCCCGAAACGTTGCCCGCGAGGAGAGCGCAGTTTCGGGGCGAACACGAGCCCTGCCTGCGGGTGTGAGGGGTGATTCCCAACCCCGTGCCACCCCCCCACCCCAGGACGCCCCTCTGTCCCCCGGCGGCTCCCCCGCCACCCGGCCGCGTTGGGGTGTCGGTGTGTGAAGGTGACGCAGCAGCGGCGGAGGCCGCGGGTGGGGGGGCCCGGTGTCCCCCCGGCTCCGGCGGCGCTGCCTTCCGCCCCCGCTAGGGGCGCCCGTCAGTCGCGGGGGCCGCCTCGGTCTGCTCGTGCGGCCGGGACGGCCTCGCCTTCCCATTGGTCGGCTGTCCGCCCGCTGTGCCCGCCCCTCCGGCAGGCAGCCAATAGGAGCGGAGCGCTCGCTCGGCTGGCTCCCTTCCCCCCGCGCTCGCCGCTGGGCCGCTGCCGGGGGCGGCGCGGGCGCTGTTTTCCTTGGAGCCGAGGACGGCACTGCGGGGGCAGGGAAAGGGCGGAGTGTCCCGGGGCTGGCGGGCCCCGGGGGCAGTCCGGAGGCATCCGGACTGCGTAGGCCGGGCGGAGCTCGCGGGCTGGTCTGTGCCGGTCCGGTCCGCCTGCCGGCGGCGCGGGCCCGCCCTGTCCTTTCCATGTCGGTGGCTGTGCCGCAGCAAGCCGGGCCTCCCGGCCGGGGAGGCAGCGGGCGTGGCTAATGTGTGCCGTATGCTGAAGGGATGCTGGAAAATAAATCCCAGTTCCATGCCTGCTGCTCGGAGGTGGCGCTTCCTGCCCTGTTGTGGTCGCCCTTCGTCGCTCTTTCTTCTTGGATTGCTGCGTTCCCCTCGTTCTGGCTTGGTGCCTCTGGTGCCACAGGTCTGAGGGCCAGGCCCCTCGATGTAATTCAGTCGACATGATCTCTCTCTCCTTACAACTTACTGTAAGCCTTTCCAGTTGAAAAATCATTCCTGGCATTACTGATGATGGATGACCATTTTAAGTCTCTTTCTGCCACTTCCCACACACTGCTGGAGACTTTATGCCTTGCCCCAGCTCTCCACCACCTGGGCTGCAGTTTTTGAGTTTTTGTCCCCTCTTCTTTTATCCAGGAGATATGAGGCCTTTAAAAAGGCAAATATGCCTTTTCCTGGACAGGGTCACTTTTTAAATACAGAACAAGTTTGAAATTAAAATAATAGTTTATCCCAGTAAGAAGACAATTACAGGCTTCTGAGTTGGGCAAAAATACACAAGTGAAGAGAATGTAAAGATATAAAGTTAAGCCAAATAGGTATCCTTGTCCGGATGGACATTTGGGTATTCTTGTTCATTTAGGTATCCTTGTCCGGATGGAGGCCTTGTTCCACAGTACGCACCATGATATGCTCTTTAAATAAAATGTTTATTTGAACTATTATATTAAATGTATTTTTAGTATTGAAGATCCTCCTTCAGTTTTTGAAAAATATTCTGAAATGGGCAGGTTTTTGAACTAGGCAACTTCATGACTTTTTGTTAATACTTGCTGAGGATGGATTTTGTGTCATAAGGGAAATGTTCTTGATTAGGAAAAACAGCTGAGGGCAGTGACTTGTCACTGAGTTTTTTCAGCAAATGAAACACATCCACTGAGGTATTGAGTCTGTGAATATTTTTATTTTATTAGCTCACACAATGTAGTGTAAATATAGTAGGGTTGCTCAGTCTGAACTGCCAGCATAAGGAGACTGTTGTGTTTCAGGCTGCAGGGTGGCTCTGCAGGAAGGTCTGGTGTTCCCTGTAGCACCAGGACGTGCTGGCAGGAGCAGGGCTGTGAGTCTGCTCCGTTCTCACTGTGGTCAGGACAGATGGCTGGGGCTGAATCTGTGCTCAGCTCTTCATGGCACAGCAGCTGGAGCTGATGCTGAGCAGTGTGGGTATTCTGTAGGTGACAGTCCCATACAACCACGTAGCAATCTAATTCTTGTTTTTATTATATATCACAGTGATTCACAGCGTCCTCTTTAAGGTGTGTGCTTGCTTGCCCCACAGGCAGTGGGGTTGCTGAAAGTGAAGGCTGCTGCACAGAATGAGCAGCCAAAAGAAAAGATGCCCGCTTGCATGTTGACACAGCAGCCTGTTCTGTTTTTTCACCACTTGTTGCAAGCGCACAGATGTGTTTTGATCTTAGAGTGCTTTCATAGGATCAAAAAAATCTTTTTATTCCCACCAATGTCATGTGCTGAGGAGTACTAACACATGCAATAGTAATATGGACCACCTTTCAGATAAGAGAGAAATAATACTCATTCTTTCCAAAATGTTGATGGATGATTTTGTTTGTTTGTTTTAAATACTGTTCAGAGGGAAGAAATGAGACTGAAACTTCTGCACCTTCAGACGAGATCTTTCCACGCTTTAACAACAATATGCCGGTGCCAAAGCTTTAACAAATCTGGATGTCTGCTATTAAAGTTGGATAATGAAGTTGAAAGAACAGCTCACAGAACAGCAAAGTCTTGGAATTTGTGTGCACTGAAACCTGCATTCCCCTGGTTGACAAATCAATGTACGCAAGTCAGGAATTGGCATTTTCTCCAAGGATTTCTGTCCACTTTGGAACGAAATGTTTATTATCAGAGTGGGGAGGGTTTTTTATCATCCTGGAGATGTTTGGGTGTGAAAAAAATGACGGAAAACTACAAGCTCAATACAGAGTGGATCAAAAGACTTAGGAACACAACATCAAGATTTTATGCAGTTGTATCAACTGGTAAAATTGTCTCCAAACCCAGTAACCAGCAAGTTAAAAGGCCACCAAAGGCACCGAGGACCAAGCAGCCATCCAGAACGAACCTGCCACTCTCAGCCATGGAGGTGAAGTATGACATTTACAGTCTATGTGACATTAAGGGAGTGTATCAGTTTAATTTACATTCAGGTGTGGGTTTAGATGAACATTTTAATGAAATTAACGTAATTATTTCTTGAGAAGGACTTTATTATTTACACTAGTGTTGGAGCTTTGCAAATAGAAGCAGGCTTGATCGAAATTGTCATGTCTGGTATTTTGACAGGAACATGGAAGTTTACTTAAAATGTATTAACAAAAGTAGAGGGAAGATGAGTGGTTATTATAAAGTGGAAAGGTGGAGTGCTTTAAACATGGTTTTGACCAGTGCTTTCAAATCACATTTTCTGTTGAGAAACAAAGTCTAGCTTTCAGAATAGTTTAACTTCTTCTACATTTCCTTGCTTATTCAGATCTACCCAGTTTTAAGGTTGCACTCAAACAGAAATAAAAGTGCAAGTAGTATAAAGCTTATATTCAGATTAAGTTTCAGATGGGAAATAAATGTGCAAGTGTAGCCTGCATTAGCTGAGAAAGATCATTCCGTGTGTAGAAATAGCACCTTGATTATCAGACTTGGAGGTCTGTAGAGGAAATGCAGCAACACACTGTTTCAGATACATTGAGGTATGATGAGGAAGAAGAGCACGTATTTGTAGCCATATCTCCTTAAGATAGCTCTTAGGCAATCCAAGCCTTAAGTAAACTTGAATGTAGGATTTCCATGGTGAATCCTGGTGTCAGATGCATTACTGTTCTCCTCAGTCTAAAACAACCGAGTTCCAGGGTGTTCTTACTAAAGCAGTACAATAGGTGAGACTAAAACAAGCATTGTCCTTCAGAAATAGCTTCCATCTTACGTGTTCTACTGCATGTGAGCAGAGAAAGGCTCTAGTGCTTGCCTTCTCATAGCTAACCTTCTGATAAGTATTTTGTCTGATAATCAGGTGTATGCCTTAGTGTAACATAAGGAGGTAGTTATAGACAATTTAGTTCCCACTCGTATTTTCATGTTGCTTTGGAAGAGGAAAGTGAAAAGTATTAGTCTTGAAGCACTATGTAATGTTTCCAGCTTTTTAGTCATGCTATGACATTACATTCAGAGCTTGATTCTTCTTGGTTTTGAGTGAAGTGACAACATTTTTGAGGCTTTTAAATGATAGCATAGAATGCAAACAGTTTCTTCGTTTGACATTTTCATATATATGTGCAAGTAACACGCAGTGCTATTTTTAATTTTTTCCATTGTGAAGAAATGGAGAAAATACTGCCTGGTACACTGAAATAATAATGTACTTCCTGAGGAAGCTTTTGCACAGCAAAATGCTGGGCCAGAAATTACCTCTTGTATTGCAGGCCCTGACACTAAGGCTATGGCCTTAGTGACATCTCCTTCCCATCTTCTCCTGCCTCTGGAGACAGCAGTTGCAGGCCCACTCTGGAGGGTCTCAGTTAGAGAACCTTGAGGATGTGTGTTGGTTTTTGTCTGGGAGGGCCTGACAGCTGACACCTTTCTTTTGCAGAGCACTTGGTGTGTGAGGTCCTTCCCATCCTCCTCAGCACTGTTCTTGATGTGTTTTTAACAGGCAGAGTGCTGGGCACCAGCAGTGATAAATCGTACAACCAGTTTTTCAGGATAGATAGAGGAGTTCCTTGAAAGCAGTGAAGTGGTTTAGTCAGTCCATCAGTGAGTGTTACCACCACTCGGATAACCTGGTACGATCTGATGGCAGGAAAAGTCTCTGAGCTAAGTCTTAATGCCACAGCCATCTCGCATAAGAAAAAGCTTGAAATTCAGGCTAAGACATAGTATTTACTACACTTCAGATAAAGACTGATGGCTGTGGTGATAGGAAGACTACAGGTCTTCTTTCTTAAAATGTTTTGTATGCTAAAAGTCCAGGAGATGGACTATGGGGAGTTATGATTCCATGAGCCTGTACAGCTGTTGGGGGCATGATGATACAGAAAATGAATTGTCAACGTACTTAGCTGTCCTTGGGAGCAGCCATGCTGTGTGCTGCTCTGAATAGAATCTCAATAACTCTGTAGGCAGAAGGGAGGAGGGGGTGAGTAGCTTCAGTTCCTTTCTAGCACCAGTACAGCTGCTGTGTTCTGGGGTTTTTGAAATATGCAAGTGAAAGTGATGTAGCAGTAGCCATGGCATTAAGGTTGATCAGCCATTTAACACTTCTATTTTAGGATTAGCTGAGACACTGATTAGAGTAGATTTTTTTGGCTGTGTCTCCACCAGCACACATGGACATGTATTTTAGGTATCTTAATCACAAATTATGCCTAAGCCTAATGTTTTCGATCAAACAAGATTTTTGTAAACATATAAGTGAAACAGTACATTGTCACAAAAAAAAAAAAAAAGCCAAACCCAGAAGTAGTTCATGTCCAAAATGTTATTACAGGCATGTAGCTTAGCAGAAAACCTCTGGTTGTAACTAAATGAGAAATGTAGCCGTTGAAACTAGAATTGCAGCTGTAAGACAGAAAGTCAATCCTGTTCTGCGTTTGCCTTGAAATGAAGAGCAGCCCAAGTAATAAACTGTGGGAAGCACAGAGCAGGATAGAGGTTTTCAGATTGTATACTAACTACAAGATGAGAATTTGCTCCCTTAACTCTTGACCGAAGAGTTTAATGGCGGAGCATGTGTACTTAAAATAACCAGAGCTTTTGGGAAGATTGTTCAGATTCAGATGTATAATTGGCACTGGTGATTTGACTGAGAATGGATTTATACAGTTGAAATTGTGATAATTTCAATTGATATTTCAAGGGAACTGAAAATACAGTTCTGTTCCACTGTTAATTCAGCCTTCTAGCACAGTTGTGGGAATATGCCTTCAAAATTGCTCTCTGAATATTATAATTTCTTTGAAAGCTTATTTTCTGCTAGAGGGTGCTGAATTAAGATTATGTGTAAGCAAAGCTTTGGATGTGGTAGTAGAATGTTGACATTAAAAAAGAAAAGTTCAAATGTGAGGTGGTGATTCTAATGATTGGTGACAGGCTCTCCACAGGGAGCAGAACCCCTCCTGAAGCCTTGCTATTTGACAGTGTATGAGTGCTGCAAGAATTTAACTTGGATTTTAGGTTGAAGTGTAGTGTGGGCCTAAATGCCTGCAGATGAGCACAGTTCTTTTGTTCATTTGTTGTTAGTTACATCCCCATTTGTCTTAGTTACAAAAAGCTGGGAAGTGACTGATCCACAGTGAGACATTGCTTTCTGGATATTTTCCACTACGTTGTACTGAAAAGCAATTTTATAGATCATACACGGTATCAGAACAAAGAAATATGCTTCAAATGAGTAGTAGAATTTTCAAATCAGTTTACAGTGACCTGATTAATTAAGAAAATCTCACATCTCCTTGCAAGTCACCATCATTTTTCCAGTTGTGGGGTATTTGGGGCAGACTGGCCATGGTGTAGTGTCCAACTGGGGTGTCAGTGGAGACCGTGCTGTTAGTGCAGGGTGCAGCTCAGGGAGGCACGCTGCAGATGGGCAGCACCTGCAGCTGGCCCGGAAGGTCAGTGACTTTCAGTGCTGCAGTGGCTCAGCCCTGCCAGTAGCTTGGTGCATGGCAGAACATGATGTTTGTGGTTGGAGCTTCAGCTTGATAAACAGACTGGGGTAGTCAAACTCCATTTATCTTTAAAACGTGGATGGTAAAACTGCTCTTAGGGGTGTCTTTCCTCTGGTTTCGGTGGTCAGCCAAGTATGTCATAAGCCATGGGATGGGAGAGCAGCAGGAAGTGGAAGTATTTGATTGGCATTCAGGGAGAAGGGTTGTCCTTGTGGCTCTGTCACAGAGTTTTTTGTTGTGACTTCACTCATGCTGCCTGACTTGCTCTTAGTGTGTGATTTGCCTTCCCACTTAACAAGAAGCAAATACTCTTGTTAGTGTATGTACACCAGGTGGGTATCATGGCAATGATACTACAGAGCAGTGCATAAATGAAAATTGTTACCCTCGTAATAAATTTGAAGTAAACAGTTGTCTTATTACCATCTTGCTTCAGCCTTGCCCTAACTCAAATCTCTATTCCTTTGGCACAGAACCTGATGCAGTGTACAGCCTTTGCAACAGCAGATGAATATCATCTTGGTAATCTGTGTCATGACCTGACTTCACATGGATATGTTGAAATAACAAGTTTGCCTAGAGGTAGATTTTTAAAACATTAAATGCAATGTTTTATCTTGGGAAATTAAATATGGGTGAGGGATATAAATTATATAACTTTATGTATTCTTGTTCTGATAATGTGTTGGAATATATCATACTGCCTGTAAAATTACTGCTTTGCTTAAATGTTCTATTTGCCTAAAAATCCCCACAAGAAAACCTTTTAGAATAGCAGTAAGAGCAGCTCTTGGTCTTACCCTCTGATAATTTTTCCCAACATTACAATTACACTAGAAGTATAGAAAAATTACATGCATGCATGAGAAATAACTTTGGAAATTGACTGATACAGAGAATTTCTACAGACATTCACTGAGTGTTAGATTTTGAATGTTTTATTTTAATTAACCTTTCAGTAGTGAGGTAGTGCAGTACATCAGCTGTCAAAACAATTTTGTAATTTGAAGTATTGCATCTTCTTTCTGTACCCAGATTTCTATTAATGTAAATAACAGAGTTGAAGAGGAAGGCTTGCAAGAGAGAATCTTGTTGACTAAGTGAAATGAAAAAGATACACACATAAATGTTTAGTTCTAGTAATGAAAATGCTGTTGATACTTCCTCTTTATTGGGCCAAGTATATCCTAGCAATTGTTGAATGCTTCATTTAGGTAGACTTCAGCAAAATAATTGATTCTGATTTCCATATAAAGTATCTCTGAAGACTTGGGAAAGTACAGCTTGGAAATAGCTGCAGTATACTACAAAAGAAAACCAGATGGATCTTACTAGAGTTTAAGGAACTTTATGCCCTGGAACAGCTGTGATTTTCATATGTCAGTAGTAGAATGCCTTTTCTTCTTTCTTTGAAAGAACAGATTATATGAAGCTAGGAGAAGGACAGGCAGTTCATGGGCATTTTAGTAGAGCTTATCAAATACTTGTCTGCCTCTCAAATAATAATCGAAGTGTGGTAATACTCCAGTGGGTCTCTTTCAAGCACGAGATTTACTGATGATTGTCTTGTTCAGAAAGATGAACATGAAAAACAATACCCACTGGAATATAGGCTTCATGTTTTGTATTAAAACTAACCCTGGTTTCACAGCTTTGGGATAGAAACTTTGTACAACCTCCAGCATGACTGAATTAAACGTTACTGTTGATGTTATTTTACTCTGGGAGTGTCAGTTTTGCCAGTTCCTTTTATTTCTTTATGGTGTTTTTGACTCATAATGAGTAACATTTATCAAGGTTTGGAGGAAGTAGTGATGAAAGGATATTGGATTGTGCCAGCAGATCTGAAGTGTTGTGATGGTTGGCATGTTCATATAGCAGTGGTTGGTTACCAAGCCAAACATTGAACCTGGGAAGATAATTATTAAAAATATTACTACACAGAAATCTAAAACAGCAGTTACTGTGTGAATTTGTTGCTTTGTAGTGCCTTTCCAAAGCACTATTCTTGTTTTTGATCTCTTGAAAAACATTTTAGAGGCAGATCCTGCACCTCCACTTAAAATAGACCAAATTCAATCTTCAATTGTGTGTGTTTTGGCTGGAGTGGATAAATAAAGATATGGCTGGTATTTGAAAAGGCAAATGAGAAAATGTAGACAATGTTACTTCCATGACTGACTTCACACCTAAAACTGCTCTAGTTATTCATCATATGTTTCTGAACTGGAATAGCAAGTGGAAGAAGAGTCTTTAAGGGCTCATTCAGACCAACCGTGTGGTCCCAATTCATATATTAGAAAAAGTATATCTGATACCTGGTCATCTCTGTCTGCTGCCTCAGTCTACCTGGCCTCTATAGCCTGAGCAGTAAGGCAGATGGTAGAATTTGTACACAGGCAGAAGTAATAACATTTGATAGCCTGTCACTTGACTTTCAATTTTCCTGCAAAGGTATTTAAATTTTTAAGGCTTAGCTGCTAGGCCCTGCAAAATCTTTGTGAAGTCTCACTTTAAATAGAAGTTAGGGGGCTTTTCTTGTCTAGCTTCCACTAGTGCTGCAACAAAACAAGTCATGCTGGCTTGAAACCACATCAGGACTTTTAAAACTTTATCTGTATTAGTGAGTGGCACAGTGGAGGAGATTGTAGAAGAAAAATCAACCCCGTTTTGAGAACTCTGCAACCACATTTTGTAAGCTTGGGGGTATTCTACTTTGACTAGCTCTGGTCTAATCCTTTGTAACAAATGCTGCATTAGTGGTTGGAGTACCACGGGAACATTTTTTTTAGCTTCTTCATTTTGACTTAATGCAAAAACCCTCACATTTTATGTGCTGTTGTGCAGTGCACATCAGAAGTGTGGTAAAGGAGGGTGGGTGGAAGATTTATTTCAAAAGCACACTTCTGATGTGTGCTTTTTTGGGGAATGCAGGTGTAGGTTCTCCTGTCTTGGGGTTACACTCTTTCAAGTTTCTGACTGGCAAAGCAAAGTCAGCACAATTTGAGTGCAGATTAATCCCTTAGTGTATAGAAAGTAAGAAGAGCTTCTGGGCAAGCAGGTTTGAATGGCAATTTCTCTGCAACTGTGCACAACTTCCACAGTTCTGTCACATTGCATGTCCACTTCTGTATTCTGTTCCTGGTTATTTATCATGTCTTCATCAGTTTTCTCCCAAGTCTTTTGTTCTTCAAGGCTACTGCCTTTCATTAACTGAAGATTCTGGTGAAGTCCCCTGTCGGTTTAGAGTGTGACAGCTCTGAAAAGCAGTGTAGTTTGATATTGTAGTTGGTCCCTGACAAGCATTTCTATCAGAAAAATAAAATGTGGGACTGGCTGATGTTATTATGTAACTGTTGAATTACATGCTTACAGCTCTCAGCTCTCATGTTTAGAAGTTTGACTAATTATTCAGGTTTTTTACTTATTTCAAACCAGATGCTGCAAATGTTTTGGTGGTCCGTACTGAGAAATCTGCAAAAGAAGATGATCCCGGCATGATTTTTTTCTTCAGGTAAGCTATAAATCATGCTCAAAACATTATGTCATTGATAGTAATGGTGTGAAGGAAGTAGTGCAGCCTGCTAGATCACTGTATCATATTACCTCATGAAACTCAAGGAATAACTGTCCAGTCAGAATGATTAAAAAAAATCAGAATTATTTGAATGGTTAAAAAACACATTCTCTTGTTTTTTCGTTGAAGTATGGTTAAAAAGTAACTAGTATGTAATTTATGTGAAGATAGTTTTAAGTCTCTTGATTCACAATGACAAAAATTGCCACTGTACAAATTGAGTATTCCATTAAAGTATATCCAAAACAGTATGATTACACTCAGTTTTTCCTTGAATTCACAGGGAAGGGGCTGTTGTATTTTGGAATGTGGAAGAGAAAAGTGTAAGTAAAGTGAAACTTGGTTAAAACTGCATAAGCAGGTGTTTTGTCAGTCTCACAAAGCTCAGCATGCGAGATGTTTGTCTGGGAGATTGATCTTCTTATGAAGGAAAAAACCTGATTGATTCTTCACCAATGAGTGGAGGTTCTTGCCTGCTATTGCACTCAAGTGTGTGGGCTGCTGATACATCACCTTTGAAACTCATCTACTTAAGACAAAAATCTGAAACCTTAATCTAGTGAGACTGACAAAAAGAAAATTCTTGCAGCTCTAAATCCTGAAAAGGAACTGTGAATGATTGTTTGAAAAGCAGTAATATAACAGAAAATATGTTAGAAGAAAATTATCATTCCGTTCTATTCCATCTTAAGTTAAAATTATTAAAGACTTGTATTTGTATAACTTTGCAAGAGAAAAGTAATTATTAATTACTTTTTAAAGCAACTCTTTAATACTGTTCCATGTTTTTACCAGCCAGCAGTTTTCCTGAAGGAAGTGTTTTATTGGTTGGTATAACTATTAAATATGTTGCTGATATATTATATTTTCGTGATCTTTGCTGACCTAGAAGGGTATGCCAGAGGCATATCTATTTTAATAAATATATTTATAGTTACTTAATGTTTTAAATGTATTTTTATTACTGTGGTTAAACTGGATTCTAGATACAAAAAATATTGACTTTATCTGTAGACAAAGTATGTGCAATTAAATGGTGTATTAAATAGATGATACTGAGATGCATAGAAACTCACAGGAGGATTTTCATTGGGGTAAATGAAAACACAGGGCAGTTATTTCTATACGTGATCAGTTTCTAGATTCCAGTTTATATCAGAACTGGAATGTTTCTGATTTCCTGTCTGTTTTAGGGGTTGTCAGTGTATCAGGTGTCCTACAAAAAGATACCAGTTTCCCCTTCAAACCTTGCCTGGAGCACACTTTGGATGCTATGGCTATAACTACACTACTGATTCAGAAGTGCTGCTGAAGACCAGCTGACTTAACTCCTGATGATCTTTGAGTTAGACACCTCAGCCCACCAGAGTACTCTGAAAATTCTCCTTTTGTTGTACATGCTTAAATACCTTTATAAATTTGATACCTTGTTTTCCTGGTCAATATTAGTATCAGTAGTTGGTCCCTTGCTAGCTTTATGTATAAAAGAGAAGGAAAAATTACTCTTTCTGCTTACTGAAATCATAGTCAGAGCTTTAACTGCCAAATGACTTGCTCAGAGGAAGTATTTTTATGGACATGCTTTAATGAACTGAAACGAAAGGAGAAAAACCCTAAACTGGTCTGTAGAACAGAAACTGAAAGTAATTCAGTAAAACAGAACGTAGAGTATCACTGCAAATGGACAAAAATACCCCAGAATGACTACTAGGAGAAAAAAACTATTTTAAATTAACAGACCCTTAACAGAAGAAGTAACAAATACAGACTGATCACAAAAAGAAATTTAAAATACAAAATAGCAGTTTCAAATACCTGAGTAGGAAAGTTGTACAGCAGTTTCCTTACCGAAATAGCAAGGGCAAAAAGAAAAATCAACTTTGAAGTTTTTTAAAAGGAAATTGTGTGACGTGAGTGCCCATAATAGCGAGAGTTTGCAGCTGGTGAGTCCAGAACTTCTCTTCTAATTTATTTTACTGTGTCTCAACTAGTCTCTTCTATAAAATTAGGATGGGCCTACAAGCAGTGCGAGCTTTGCATCCCTGGACACTACTGTTTGGCTGAGGTGACTGGCCTCAAAGCAGATGCTTCCTATGTTTTCATACCCTTTTTTATCACAAGACTTGAATTGTATAGCAAGTCTTAGTCATGTTAATATTGATTTCAGAATTATGGAAAGAGCAGTTTCAGCTGTGGGGTTGAGAGGTTTTTCAGTGAAAAATGTTACTGTGTTACATAGAGAGATAGTATCACCAAAATTCTTGAAGGAAATTAAGAAAGCTAGCAATGCAGAGAAAATCCCTCTTGCAGGTGGTCCAACAGATTTTTTTTTTGAGTACTTAACCTGGAGAATATGCTTTATGAAAAATTTTTAGGGTACAGTTTTGTGCTAAAGGATTAACTATGATCATTTATTTTAATAAGAGTGCCTTTTAAGTATGATTTAGTAGAAGATTGAACTCTAAATAATTTAGGCATCAAAAGTATTGTGGTTTTGTGGATTGGTTTTTTATTGGCTGTTGTGTAGTTAAATGCCTTCTAAAAACTTGTAAGTGAATGCTGGTTTTAGTTCAGAATTTGTTCTAATTGCAGATGATTTTTTTGAGGGGAGCCTTGTAGCATATAAAAAGGAACAAGGATGAGATACAAGTCAGGTGTCAGAGGAGAAAATTTTGTGAGAGAAAAGGGTTCTTTCTTCCAGCGTCAGGTTTTAGTGTGCTGGAAAATAAAGGTGCAGTGAGATTACTTCTGAAAGTAAAATTGCACATTTAACTATTTACAAGGATGAATGTGGCAGTTGAAACAATTTTTCCAGATTTTTGTAGTGGTGTAAAGGGTTTCTGTAATATAACTGACCTCTGGTAGCTGAAACAAGACTACTGATTTCAGCAGCAGTCAAAAACAAAACTACTGATTTAGCAGCAAACTAGTAGTTTTATCGGAAACAACCACCTAATGTACTTCTAAAGATTCATTCCCACACTCAGACATCTGCCAAAATCTCATACAACTCATTGTTATAATACTGAATACATCCATGTTGTTCTTACTGCTGCTGTAGTTAATCCTTGCCCTGTTCCATTTGTGCACATATAAAATGACATTTCATTTTTTCCACATTCACTGTAGTTGTTCATAGCTACAAATTCATCTCAAACCACAACTAGTTTCAGAATTAAACTATGTTAATAATAGCTTCATTATTATTTATAATAATAATGAATTATTAGCACACCTCTTCATTGTTAGGTAAATAACTTCAGCATGAAGGTTTCATTCATCAGCATGCCCTATGAAAGTTCTTGGCAGAGTGATAATTTACTGCATGGTAACTATTGCTGCAATTGTCTCCTTCTTAGATGAAGAATATCATGCGAGTGCTAGAGCAGCATGAAATTCAGCCATACGAAATTGCACTGGTCCACTGGGAGAATGAAGAGCTGAACTATAGAATAGGAGAGTAAGTATCTTCAGGCATTCTGTATATAAAAGCTAACAGACACCTAAACCAAATTCAAGCAAAAGTAATTCAGCTAGTAAAAATATACTTGTCCTTGCTTTTTTTTTCCAAATGAGTAAAATGAAGAAAGAAAACAGTAAATCTGAGTTGACAAATGTTTCTGTCTTGGTAAACTTGCAAGTAGTGGCCTTTGTGATTTGCTTATACAATAGATCTTGTAAATAAGACGCTCTCTGCCCACACCCCTCAGCAATTCCAAACAGAAACTATGTACATCACAGCAAAAAAAAAAAAAAAAAAAAAGAGCACTATTGAGACAAGTCTGATTTTTAAGAGGATGCTCTCTATAAGCTTTCTCTGTGTATCCATGAGGTTCATGTACAAAGATGTAATTTCTGCATATACATAATTTCCTAGGAAAGTTGCAACTTGATTATTGTGTAATGATAAACCTGGCAAGTTATCTTTCCTTGTTAAATAATGTTTTTTCATCATGGAAAGAAAATTCTCTCTACAGAAATATTTCACAATGAAAATGATGATATAAATTACCTGTAATTTTCCAACAGCATCAAAAAGCAACCCCTAGACAGGACTCTATTAATACTAGGAACTGAATGAATGAGGTTCAGCTTATTTAAGGTAACCTGATAAGGAGATAGGTGTTTGGTTTTTCCTGACCATATGAAAACTGCATGTACTACTTAGCTGTGTAATTTGTGATTCTTGACTTGCTCCACTTTGCTTATGCATGTTTCATAGTGAGATTGACATGAAAAATTGAACAAGTCTTTTGTCCCCTTTTCTTTGCTCCTTGCCCCCTATGTAATAGAGGCTTTAGGGAAAGTAACGTCATGGTGGGGAGGGAGCAAGGTTGGTAAGAGTGACAGCGGAAAATGAAAACAGAAAGATAAAAGAGGAGCTAAAGAGCAGGAGAGAGGTCAGCAGCCTGCTTACTCTGAATTATCTGTGTGTATGTAGTAATAATGTTATAGTTACTATCACAGCTTGCTGCACTTGCATTTACACCTAGAAAATTTTTGTCTTAGACTGAGGGACTAATTTTCAGTAATTTGTTGTGAATATCGTCAGGTTGAACATGGGTAAATTGCAAGAATGAGGATGATACCCATACAGATATGGCATGCCTTATATAAATAAATGATTAGCCTTTCTTGCATTGTCAATTATTCTTTAAATGTTCCTATGCTGGTGGCTTGGTCAATGAAGATGCTTCAATCTTGTCTTAACAGAGGTCAGTCAAAGCTCCATAAAGGACAAATCTTGTTAAATTCTGAGCTGGATAGTGATGAAGTTGTTCTGCAGAAATTTGCCTTTTCAAATGCTCTTTGTCTTTCTGGTAAGTTAATATTGTTAGTACTATGTAGTCTATGCTACATATTTTGTGAAATGTCATTATAAGTGGGACTTGTACAGTGACAGGCTGGAAAATACTTTGTATCTGGTTTAGACAAATTGTGTAAAGAGTGATTGTGCTTCACATAGAGAGGATTTGTTTTCAAGGCTTTTACCATGTTTTCTGTAAATTGGAATTGCCTATTCGATGTAAACCATTTTAAAGCTGAACAAAGCACATTAATAAACATGGTTTGCAAAAGATACACATTCTACTGAGCATCCTGTTCCCCACCCTTGACAACTATCCTAGCATAATAGTGAGTATAGAGTTCAGTATTGGAAACCTCTCAGTAATCTTGGGTAATTAATTCATACTGACATCATTTCCCCTGACAGAAAGATAGATGCCAGCTAAAGAAGTGATACAGAGCAGCTATTCCCAGCTGGGGAGGTGTATCAGTAACACATATGTGGACTGGAGTCACAGATAATGTTTTGCAGGCTTATTAGCTATGGTAGCAGACAGTGGGAGGCACTGTGAAGAAGCCGGGCTCAGCAGTCATGCTGCTGCTTGAGCAAATAACACCTGTCTGCTGCTTCAGACCTTGAATGATGTAGGAAGTGGGAGTTAGGAACTAGCAGCAGTAAGGCTGTCCTCAAAAAGGACTTTAAGGGAAGTCGGGTCTGTCTACCTCTACTGCCTTTAGGGTAAATTCCAGAATTCCAGTAGTATTTTGGGGAAGTGCACCTTTACACAGAAGAGAAATAAGAATGCACATTTTTGAAGTACTACATCATTTGGTCAAGGAATGCACTGTAACTAAATGGTTCCTGACTTTTTGAAGGAAGAGATGTTGAGAAAAAAGCATATTGTTCTCTATAATGTTCTTATTCATAAAGCCACTGTATGGAAGAGTAGTGCCTTCTAAAAGGGAGTAAGGGATTTATTCCCAGGAGATAATGTTCAGTAAAAGATAAAGGATGCAAATACAGTCCCTACTGAAACAGCATGAAACCAACCTCTGTCAAATAATGGGTGACAGATGAAATGCTTACTGGCTGTTTTTTTTTTCAGGGGATAAATTTAAGTCATTTAAGTCAGTGACTTGGATTAGGCCTCTGTATTCAAAAGATGAGTGTACAAAATGCTCAGCATTGGGTTTACTGGCAGTGTCCTAACCAGATGATACTATTGATAACTACCACAGAAGAGTTAATTTTGACAATTAAATCTTCCCTGATTATTTTTTTCTGGTTGAATGGGTTTGATTTTTGATCTGTTGCTACTTCATTCTTGTCTGGGAATCTGTGGACTAAAGAACAAGGCCCAAGTGATACTATCATCTTGTAGAACCATTTTTCTAAGTTCAAGCTGAGACATAGCTGGATTTTTGTTGCCAATCCAGTACTGAACTCAAGCTTCCATAGAACAGAAGTTAGTATCTTCAGTAACAGTACACTCACCTAAAAACAATACAAGAGATTGCTCAAGTTTGAATTGAACTTCAACAGAAACAGGTGGTGTGTCTATGCAAGCTAACTCCCTGTGGTTGGAGCACAGTGCATCAATACTGCACAAATGGAGAACAAGAGCTGTGCAGGACACTAGAAATGCAGTGCAGGCTCTTGAGGTACCACATGAAGTCAAGCCTGACCCCAGCATGTTACCATTATCTCCAGCCTCCTTGGAATGTAAGGCAGAGGGCTCAACATCCAGTAGATCACTTGGACACACAACTTCTGAGCTGAAGTAAAAACTCTCCAGGATCTAAACTGATCACTTGGAGAAGAAAGCTGTGCTCATGGTGAAGCTAGTTCTGTGTGCAGAGCTCTGTCAGTGCCCAGCACAGATCTGTCCACTGGTACATGAACAGTGATTGTATAGTACAAACTGTAACTTGCTGCACATAATGTCCATAAGCATTGACATACCCTGAAGCAGCCTGTTGGCAGATTTAAAGTTACAATTACTTGAAAGCATATGTACCTCTCACAGTCTTCTGCTTTGTCATCTCTGTGTTGCAGTAAAGCTGGCTATTTGGGAATCATTACTGGATAATTTTGTGGAATCTATCCAGTCAATTCCTGAGGTGAGGTCTTGTTTGTAACTCTCCCCTCCTTTTCTCCTGTGTTTCGTAAAAGATTAGCCCAGATGTAGCTGAGCATAGGGAAAAAGCAAATGAATGTTCAACACATTTGATGGTAAATTCATCAGTGTAGAGAAGCTCAGAACACCTGCAAAGTGATCAGACAAGAAATCATCAGCCTTTAAAGGGCTGGGAGTGGGGTTCTGCATTGTAATAATTTGCCACGTTGTGCCACTATCACTTGATACTGGTAAAATGAATGTGTAACAGGACAAGCAGCATTTAAAAACCTGGCCAAACACAGTGTGTGCTAACTTGGGCTGAAAATAATGTGCTCTGACTTGAATATAATGAAGAGTTTGACTGAATTACTTGTAAGTTTTTCATGAGACCTAATTACAATACAAAGCCCATATGATGTTATTTATAAAAATGAGATTTGTAGGGTTCAAAAGAGAAAATGTTGGGTTTATTACTTTTATATGAAGGAAATAAATGGTAATAAATTGATTGTTGTAAGGAGAAAATGTGTAAAAAGGCTAAGGAGTGGCAAGGTAAAAGAACACTGTCATGACTTTAAAATAAAAACAGCAGGAAGGAAAACCAAATTATCTCTTGTTCAGGAAATCATTTATAGAAAATGCCCCAGTATTTCTGTAGCTACTGATGACGTACTCAGTGATTTATTGAGAAGCCTGGATGAACCAGTTGCATGGTGATATTCTTAGAAAGCTAGAGAAGCAAGGCATTAAGCAAAAAAACCTAAAATGTTAGTAAGTACGGTATGCATTCTAAGATACTTCAGGCTGTAAAACTCTGGACTTCTTACTACTAGTACGTGTTACTTGATCAAGCAGTGAAGAACTTCCTACTTTCCAGATTCTAAAGTCACGAAGAAAGGTAAAACTCTCTCATGCAGATGTGATGCAGAAAATTGGAGAACTCTTTGCACTAAGGTAACTTCTTTTGTTACACCCAAGACATTGCATTACACAGAATGTAAAAACTACATTGTGCATGATACAAAGAGCAGAATACACACTAAATAGAGCAGGGTGAGACAGGGTGGGTGAATTCCTTCTTTTGACTGGAGTCTCTGGGCCATCTAAATTAGTAAGGGGACCCACTGGCTCACCACTCACGCTGGCATTTCAACTGCAGGCATTAAGCAGGCAGTATATCATAAATGACCAAATACCACACCCTTTTCCCTTCCTGAGTCCAGCAAAACGTCTCTTAACTAGTAATTACAGTAGACACAACAGCATGTAAAGGATACCAGGAGAAAGGTGTGTAGGTAGAACTGTTAACTACATCCTAGAGTTGGTAAAAATCTTCTGTGAGTTCTGTTCTTCCCTTGACTTACTCAGAAACCACTGCTGAGTTATTGGATCCAAGGTTTTTTCCTCCCTCAAGTGAAATCTGGCCTTTGACAATATAGACCATTACACACTAACAAAAAAAAAAAAAAAAAAGGAACAGAATCCCACCAAAGTCTCCAAGGTAAAATTAAAAAACAATTCCTATTTCCAACACTGAGGTTTATATCCTAATTTGAAGAACAGATCACTAGTCAGCAATACTTTCCAACTATCCAGTGATTTATATTAGCAATATGTTGAAGGCAGGATATTTTAGCATTTAGCTCCTATGATGCTTAGACCATAGCCTGATTCTGAGGGGTGTGCTCTGCTCACACATCCAGCATACAGTACCAGTCACATTTAGGAGTTCTGTATGGTTACTTTGTGTACTGCTTCAGTGAGCTGCCAGCATAGTCAGGGGCCTCTCTAGAGGCATCAAAAATTAAGGAAGGAGACAGGTTGAGGAGACTGTATTGGCATAAGGCAAAAGTCATTTATGTTCCAAACAGTTCCACAGTAGAGTATTCCCAGAAAAGTTCCAGGAGATGTGACCATTTTTAAATAATCACTACAATTGTATTTTTATTATGAAAGGAGATTCTTCTCATATTCTATGTAGAATTACAGGAAAACTTTCTTATTTAACTGCATGTAAATATTTGCTCCTATATTCACCAAGAGGAAACCTGAACTACAGTAGTTCCCATTCTTTTTAGACACCGTATAAATCTGAGCTCAGACCTGCTGATAACACCGGACTTTTACTGGGATAGAGAAAAACTGGAAGAGCTTTATGACAAGACTTGCCAGTTTCTTAACATTAATCGCAGAGTTAAGGTGAGTGTCTTACTGTTGTGAGAATCTTCCATGATCATATCAGCTGTCTTTGGCTCAGGAGGGTCACAAATTGCTCCATGAATGAGCTTAATTGCAGAAAGGGAATAAATAATATAATGTTACACACTCTTCCCTTTTCCAGGTGTTACTAGCCCACTAGCACCTTTACCTGGTTTAGATTAATCTGCCTCATATGAATGGTTTATTTCTTGAGCCATTAAATTAGGCTTTAGATAGTTAGGAAAAATGAAAAGTGGATTCTTCTTACTGACAAGGTAATTCATGTCAGTTCTTGAAGGGTGACATAATGTTTACTGCTGAATCAGAATAAGAAGCATGGAAACTACCTCTCCTGCTGGTACAGCAATCATAAATATTTAATTTTGAGGCATTCCAGAAAGCTGTATCTTCATTTGCTTGTGACTGTTCTCATGAGTAGGTATCACCCAGAAACACTTCAGTACCTGTAGATGCATATCTTAATTTATAATCTTATGGGGAACCCATTGAAATAATAGGTTCATTTGTACTGAAGTTTCTGTTGCTTCTGCATGTTGTCTTACAGAATTTTCTGTTCTATTCTGCAGAGGTGTTAATCCCTTTCTAGCTCTGTGGAGCATGTTTCCCTGTTAAGTGATCTGATTTCATTTCTGGAGTCCAGATTTGTGATGTTTGTAATTGCTTGCAGGTGATGAATGAAAAGCTCCAGCACTGCATGGAGCTGACAGACCTAATGCGAAATCACCTGAATGAAAAGCATGCACTGCGCCTTGAGTGGATGATAGTAATACTAATCACCATAGAGGTGAGTGGGGCTTTTTTCCAATATTAAGAACATAGTAAGTGCATTTTCTATGTCATAATTGGAGAATTAACATTACTGTCCTAATGTGATGTACACATTAGTATTTAGTATTAGTAGGGATTAGTATTTGTTCTTTGCAACTTTCAAATTGCAGTTACAGATACTTTTCAGATTATCTGATTGATAGTGTAAACTGGTTTAAATATTTTTAAATAAAATAAAAATTAATATCAATGTGTTTGCTGTCCCACAGGTTCTGTTTGAACTTGCAAGGGTAGTTTTCTGATGACAGAACAAACTCAGGAAGAAGAAAACAGACAAAACAGTAGAGAACACAAGGCTTGGAAAATTCCAGTCATGCTTCTGGAGAATCACGAAATTGTGTCTCTTGATAAATCTCTAGTTCTTCTAATCAAATAAAAAAAATCTTAAAAATCAGTCTGTGAACATTATTCCCAACCACTGTTGTAATAGAGAGGGCTTAACCTATGGATGAATCTCATGTGACTGTGTTTCGTGAAGGACTCTACTGCTTTCTCCCCTAACAGTTAAAATGGTACTAAATACTTGTGTATTTCTGATTAATGATGTTTTCCTTCATGTTTACCAGCTCAATCTTGGAGAGCTGCAACATTGTCCCAAGCTTGGAGATGGCATTACTGTTTGTTCTCCTGGCATGATTCTAATATATGTGGCAGATATATTTAGTGATATGTTCCCTCCCATCAGAAAGCAGTGTCCATATACTTGCATGGGAATATGTTTATTGAGATGTGGTACTATTTACATTACTTTTTAACATTTAGTATTCATATAGAAGGGGAATTAGTTGATCCCAGAGGTCAAAGGGATCTGTAGCAAAATGGTAAACTAAAGAAAGATTCACAGAATTTCTCTGTCTACCTTATGCTATCTGATTTTCATCGGTGTAAGTTGCAAGGAATGAGTTAACATAGGGTAAGATGTCTTAATTATCCTCTAAGGTAAAAGTTTCTTCATTTTTATTTTTAACCTATTCCTAGTCCACAGAGTGTTACTTATTCATGAGAGGATGAATGGATTTTTTTTCCTAGCAACTTCATTTTCTAAATGTATTTTCAGAAACTGGTACACAACTGCTGTTTTATCACCTGTTTCAAATTCACTTTAGTCCAGTGTACTGAATGAGGAGTAGAACCCAAAGATTCTGTTAAAAGCTCCTGGAGCATCATTAACGAGCTATGATGACTAAATTCTTGCTAAAAATGCAACTACAGTTGCAGTAGCTTACTGTTCTATCTTTACCTGAGAGCATTATTTCTGAGTGCAATACTGGACTCCTGTTTAATACATCAAACACACATAATGGAGAAAAATCAGGCACAGCTAGCAAAAACATCTGACTGCAAACCCATCCTTTTGCCATAAATTACAATACAATGCCATGAGTGCCTCTGAAGAAGCAGACACTGCTCTTAAGAGTAGGCTTTCTCCACTGGAATCAGAACAGATTGTAGCTGGAGGTCTTGGTTCTGGAATAGCTCAAGTTCCTCTTCTCTGAACTGCTGAGAAGGTCTGAATGGACAAGCCCTGCTAGGGAAGTGAATTGGTCAGAATAGCTTGGTAACAAACACTTGTCACTGTCGAACTGCTCTGCATCAGTAGCCTGACTTACATAGCAGTAAGAAACAGATTTATGCAGCAGGAAAACTTACCAAGCACCATGTAATTCCAATAACAGAGAATTAGGTTACATTTTAATTCTAATTTTTCCAGCAAGTATTTTTCAGGCTTCTCCCTTCCTCCCCCCCCCCCCCCCCCCCCCCCCCCCCCCCGTTGAGGCAATTTTACACTCAAGGACATTAGTTCCCATTTGTCTCACATTTAATGTTTCAGTATTTCAACTAAATTGCTAAAATGTAAATATGCAGACCAACTGCATCACTAAGAAAAGGGGTTTTAAGAAAGTCATTGGAGTACTCCTAAATGCTCTGTAAAAGCATAAACTGTCTAGGCTTGATCATTCTGTCTCAGGACTGTAAGAGTTACCAACACCTCAAAACAAAAGCACAGTTACTTTTGAAACTGTAAATCAGTTTATCTTGGCACATAAAATCAGGCAAAAAGTCATACTGTGCTTCTTGCCAAGCCCACAACCCTGCTTACTCCATTGAGTGGCTAGTCACAGTTTTAAATATCACAAAAGCTTAAGCCTTAACAGACCTTTAAAACTTTGTTTCCCTTTTTTTCACGGTGTACACACTGGCAGCTGCATGCAAGCACAAGGGGGTTTCATCTTAGCTGTTAACTCTAGAGAGAATCCTCTTGCTATATTACGGGTAGACAACCAGGCTGGGAATTGAGTGCATCAACAACGTAACTTGAGCTTTCACAGCACAATATAGCAGGGAGTAGAGCCCTCTGCGACCGCACAGCATGTGGCAAACTCTCCCTGCCTGCAGTCCCTGTTTCTGCTTTGAGCCAGAGATCCCTTGGGGAGCCTGTGCACATGTACACATGGTCTGACCAGGATGAAGTTTTATGGCAGAGGCAGGATGAGACTCAAGTTCCACAAGCAACACAAAACTGCCTTATTTGTGAGAACACACCCATCTTTTGCCTGCCTCACCCACCACATGCTCTCCTGGTGTAACTGAAAACAACCATCATCACTACAGTTTGCACAGTTTGAGTCCGAATCAAAACGGGTCTACTCTAACCAGTAAGAGTCACTTAAGGGAAAAAAAAAAGAAAGATGCAATAGCAGTAAATACAGAATATGCAAGGAAAAGCAGAGAGGAATCCTAAAATACCCAGAACTCTGATTTAACCTTTTTAACAAAATTAAGATTGAACAGTAAAAATCTGTTCATATGGAGCCTCATTAGACCATTCTTTATAAGGATCCCAACTGTGCAAACTGCTTCTATCTTTGCTTATTCTGTCAGATGGGGTAAAGGATAACTTACACATGATTTTCTTTGGCAGATGTGCTGGGAAGTTGTCACAAGAGTAGCTATTTGTAAAACAGCAAGGAATGCTGAGAGCTGTGACTCAATTCCAGACCTGTTTTTCTGGGGTGACAGCACTTGAGTACAGAGTCAATCCCTGCTCTCTGCTGCGCTGTTCTGCTTGCTGGGTGCATGCACACACCTCCCTGGAGCTCTGTCACTGAGAGCTGCTTCCTCTGGAATACCTCACCTGCATGGGCATTAAAAAGGCACTTGGGAGCCACTGCAGTTTGAATCCTTTTTTTCTAAAGAAAACAACATATGCAAGTACATATATTGCTGCAACTTTATAGTCAAGCTCCACTAAAAATGTCGCTCCAGCCAAGAGGACATTGTCACGTTTGAACTTTACCTGTTAAAAGCGGGCAGAGCCCATGTAAGAGGCTAATTTTGGACTAAGCCAAAGGCAGGAAATAGACAGATAGTCTGCAGTGCAAGAACTGTGTTAGTTGGGTTACACTAAAAATTCCGGACAAAGATGAGTCTCCTAACAAGAAAAACTATACACACAGTTAAACCACTTCCTTAAATGACATACACTGTATTAATATAAGGATGGTTATAGTTATTTCACTTGGTCTAAACTGCAGCTACTCATCTAGTTTTGTTCTCTAGGTGTAGAAACAATTCCTAATATCCCGATACCAGAAAACCAGCTTAGCCTACAGAAAAACAGAGATCCATTTGTTCATCTTTCCACCTCATACAGCCTACACAGAAGGTGTACACCATGGATCTCCTTCACCTCTCAGACCACCAGGCCTACTGACAACCAAAACGTGAAAGCTCAGGTCTCCTTGGGGATGACCATTCACCTATCACAAATATACCCCAACAGCAAGGCAAGGAAGAGCACAGAAGGCAAGGCAAGAAAAAGCAGAGCCATGCCACTATTGCTGCTGGGCCGCTACATCAGTTTTCCCAGGGATCACTTTTACATTCCTACAATGCTGACTGAAAGACAGGTGACGCTTGGACAAACTATGTGCACAATTCTAACAGGGGGAGGACAGAGTCCTGGATGAAAAGCTTGGAGACTCTCAGAGGTACAATGTTCTAGCAAGAAGATACTGCAGCTGTCACACTTGCCACCAAGCGTTCTTTCCAGCATAAATCAGAAGTGGAAGTGTTAGAAATGGCAGCTGTGCTAATAAAACAGATTTACAGCATTGACATAAACTCATGTTTTACTACAGTTGTACCCTTATGAAATAGGGTCCCACACCTTCAGGGAACAATTCCCACACGTTGCCTAGGACATGCAACTCCCAGATCCCTGTGACTTCCACTCCTCTGGGAGCACATCAGCACAGCGACTCTGCTCTCTTACTTTTCAAAAATGCTGAGAAATTTGAAAACTCACAAAATATCTTAGGACTTTGAGCCTAATTAACATCACTAGAGCTGTTGAGGTTTTGACTATAGCAATAAAAAAATCTGCTATTCCACTCCAGATTTCAACTGAAGTCATCCAAGAAGACACTTACAGGACTTGAGACTGGATCAAGTTCCTCCCACTGCTCAAGTGACTTTTTACTCAGATTAGCAGACACTTCCGTCATCCTATTAACACTTGTATCATCAGCAGAACGCTCATTTACAATGTAAAATATGATCTTATCAGACAAAATGCTGCCTCTAATCCAAGTACGTGCAGACCAAAAAGTAAAACCCGAAACTTAGGGGCTGATCCTGTCATCAACAGCATCACACCTAACTAAGAATATGCTCAGATGTGTGTAGCACTATCTCAAACACTCTGAACAGTCCTTCCAAAGAAGTGGGAAAGAAATCCTAATCAAGTACCTCTAGAAACTCAGGACAAACCAGCACATAAAAACTAAAAGCACAGTAAAGCCACTTCATGAGACATGGATATATTTTTATTACAATTTCAGGTGCATGGATTGTAACCTAAAAACCAAACAAACCCAAAACTCTGAAGATGAGATAAAAGTAATATTTCAGATTCACATGATAACTTGGGTGTCCCGAACACATCAGGTGAATGCTATCACTCCATGCGATACAGGTGACATGTCTCAGGTGTCAGTCAGTGCTGAAGGTCTGAAGTTTGGCAACATTACATTCAATAGCCATGTTTCTACAGATTCCAACAGGCCTTGAATCCAACAGGATTAGAAACTGCATTATTGCTGGATTCAGGTATTGCAGTCCAAATAAAGGTGATTCAAAGCTGAATTATGAGCTGTTAATAATACAAATAAACCACAGCTAAGTTAATTTTTCTCCAGTTTCAGAAACAGCACAGAGGAGAATCCCACACAAATGCCCACACACAAGTAAGCAAGTGCAGCATAAAAGAGAAAAAGAGGCCAAAACCCCTGCCAGATATCCACCAGAAACACACTGGTTTCCCTAAGTAGCCTACTCAATTAAATTAAAAATTACATCACTTTTTCAATATCTTCCAGAAGAATGAGACAGAGCATCAAACACCAAGTGACTTGAGTTCAAATGCCCATATACTCTCTTTACTTTGTATTTAGTTTGCAACACTGAAATGCAAGGGAAACCATTCAGGGGAAAAAATTGCCAAGTAGACTGGTTAAATACACTCTATAAACTTTCTGCCACATGCTCACATAGCAGAACTCAGAGAGTTGTGCTGAACTTCAATGGACACGTTTTTTAAGATCTCAGCTATCTGAGGTGGGTCTTAAAGATTAAGTTCTGTTCAGCTGCTTTATTTTAAGTACAGGAACAGCAGCAAACAGCTTTCAGCTCCATTGAAATTAAAAGTGATTGGGCTTTGGGGGTTGGTTTGTTGGGGTTTCTTAAGACTTCACTAGTCTTAAAAACCTGCACTTTTCAAATACAGTTTAACTTGGGTAAATAAATTAATATTCATGAGCTATTTGATGCAAAGACTCAAGCTGTGCCTATCAAGACATCCATTAATTTCAGTCGGAGATGGCTTAGTCAGACATAAAACTGGTCTAATCCTTTATCAATTCAGATCCCGTAAAAATAACAACAGTCTGGGATGGCAGCAATCATCTGTGGATCTACAAACCAGACAAGATAAAGATTCCTCCTCCCCATCAGCACACCTGCTGTCAAGATGCAAAATTCAAAGTTTGGGCCTTTTTTTCCATAGTATGTTTTTTAATTACCATGGAAATAGCATCCCAAGTACAGCTAGGCCCCTAAATGCTCGCTTAAATTAAGTACCTTAAAAAAGGTAATAATCATCTGGACCTAATTCAGATAGTTAGCATTGTAGCATATGCTGTTGTTCCCCATCAACAACAAAAAGCACACAGGAGGACAGCAGGAGCAGGGCTCCAGGGCAGGGTGTGCAAAGGAACCCCCTTTAACTATTGCTGGCCAAAAATCTTCCCACAAAGTCTTCAACGACAATTACAAAGTTTCTCTCTGAAAATGATTTTGTCCATGCTACTGCTCAGTTTAGCAGATGTATCCGTGCTGTCCCTGGACTGATTCCCTGCCTGGAAAAATCACATCCAAGGGCTTCCTGGCCTCTTACAGAAGACGGCATCTCTGCTCCACACTAACAGCTCTGACTTAGTAACTTCTGTGAGACTGACATTCATTTCCAGGTATCCTGGACATACATGTATTTCCAGGTACGTCTGTTGGTGCATTTCTTTATGCAGTTTCATAAGCATCCATGAAACATTCTACAGCATGCCTTGCATTTGAATAAAACGAGGCCTTGCTACAGCCACCTTCCCTCCGCACTCCACCACAAGCGAATTTGCCACTGTGGGAAGTTGCAGATGTGATTTTTACATACGGCAGCTATATCATCCTTTACAAAGGCTAGTTAAGAATACCCGTTTCAAATAACCTGCGTCCAGCTGAACAGACCGTAGGCAGACCCAACCTTTCCACTTTTGTACTCTGAATCACTCTTTTCGACAACTGAACTTGTAACCTCCCATCTGACAGCTCAGCCACGGAGTGCCCAGGACAGTTTCACAGGTCCCACGGCGCACCGGACCGAGCCTTGCTATAAATGACACCTGGAGAGCAGCCAGGGTGAGGCGGAGGAAGGCACCGGCTCTCCGAGTTCGTGCCCGATAGGCCCGGCACACCGCGTCCCGCCGCTGCCGGCCCGTCCCCGTCTCCCACATCCCCGGCCGCTCCGCGGGAAGCGCAGGGACGCACCTGCGCCCGCCACTCCTCGGCGGCAGCCAGCGAGGGCAGCACCCGCCGGCATCCATCGCTCCATCCCACACCCGCCGCCAAGCACCGCCCGGCGGGAGCCGCTCGGTGCCCCCCGGCGGCGGCACCGAGCAGCCTCTGCCGCCACGGCCAGGCCGGACGGGCGCCGGGAAGGCGGCGGCGGGCGCGACACAGCACCACCCCATCCCATCTCATCCCCATCCCTTCCCGGCCCCGCACGCCGCCACGATCCCCGTTATCCCGCAGTGCTGGAGGCGGAGGGGGGTGCAGGGGGACCGCACCGGCCTCCGCCGCCCGGGAGTTTTAAAGGGGCAGCGCGCCTCGCTAGGACGGGAGCAGCGGCTTTGCCCCGGGAGTGCCCGGAGGGCGGGAGGGCCGCTCCCGTTCCCGGTGCCGGCGGTGGGGCGGGCGCGGAGGGAGGGGCGGGGGCTGGGTGTCTCCCGCTGCCGCCACAGCGCTCGCCGCCTCCCCTCCCCCACGGCGGGGGCTCCTCGCCGCAGCCTCTGTGCTCCGCTCCCGGTCATGTGACCCGAACGTAACCGGACAGGAAAAGCCGCCGCCGCCGCCGCCGCCGCGCTGACTCCGTTGTTGCTGCTGCCGGGCGCGGAGACGGCGGCGGCCCCCGCGCGGCGCCACCCGGCGGCCCCCACGCCCCCCAGGTGAGCGAGC
>CM031859.1:56250988-56366871 GCA_018697195.1 Certhia americana | reverse complement strand
CGGGCTGAGGCGGCGGCGGCGGGGGCGCGGCGGGGCCTGCTCGGCCCTACCTCCGCATTGTGTGCGAGGGGCGAACCGGGCCCCGCCGGGTCCGAGCGGGCCGAGGGGGCGCGGGGCGGGAGGTGGAACTGCCCGGTGAATCCCCTCCGGGCCGGGCCGGGCCGGGCCGGACCGGGCCGGGCGGCTCCATCCGGGACACGGTACGGGGGGGGATGGGTGCGCACCGAGGGGAGGGCCGGGCCGAGCCGGAGAGGAGTGGGTGGGTCGCGGAGAGGGAGGGAAGGAGGGAGGGGGCCGGGGGGCCGGTGCCGCCCGGTGCGGGGCTCGGCTCGGCCGGTTGAGGCCCGCGCTCACTCCCTCCCGCCCCCTTCGGCGGCGGTGGCGGTGGCGGCGGCGGCGGCAGCAGCAGCGGGATCCGGCGCGCGTGGGGCGGGGCGGCCCCGCCTGTCCCCCGTGTCCCCCCCCCCGGCGGGTTGGGATGGGATGGGCCGGCCCTGGCGGCGGCGGCCCCGGCGGCTCTTCCCGTCTCGCGCGCCCTGGCGGCTCCGCTCGCGCTGCGTCTCGCGCGCCGTCTCCGTCCCGTCCGTGCGCGCGTGGCGTGCGCGGGGGGTGGAAGGGGGGGGGGGGGGGGGGCCAGCGGGAGGGGGGCGGGGCCGGGCGGGGCGCAGCCAGTGAGAGCGGCGCGCGGCAGCCGGCCTTCCGCCCCGGCGGCCAATGGGAGGGCTCCGTCCGCGCCCGCACTGGGGCCGGGCGTGCTCCGGGCATGGAGCGGGCGCGCGGCCGGACACGCCCCCGGCCCGGGCAAGGCGGGAGCGCCCCGGGAGCGCGCGGGGACGGGAGGCTGGGAAGGGGCACGGGGGAACGGGCCGGGGCCCACCACGGGTCCCACTGCGGGACGGGCGGCGCGGCCGTGAGCGGCCGGTGCCCTCTGCCGTCGGAGCGGGAGCAGCGCCGCGGGCTCGGTGCGGTCGAGGTTGGGTGCCTCGGCGTGCGAGGGCACAGCGGTAAAGCGCCGTGCCCGAGCTGTTCCCTGCCGCCGCGGTTGGCTGCCCGTGCCGTGTGGTACCGGCGGTTCCTCGGTGCTCCCGTGGGCTTGTGCCGCCCCCTTTTCCCTGCGGGCGCCCTTCCCGCCGGGCTCGCCCCCGCCTGGCTTCTCACCCAGCGCGGAACGGATTAGGGAATTGCCAAAGCCGCGGCAGAGCGGGGCCGGGACGGGCAAGGACTGTCCCCACCGGGTTCCAGGGCACAGCAAGTATGTCAGTCACCTGTTGAATCGGTCACCGCTGAAATACGGCCTTGCCGCTGTTAATCAACATTTTATTTAGCTAAGGGTAAAATTCCTGAGCACACGCAATACCTATAATGTGCAAAGTGCTTTCCTCGCTCTTTTCATCTGCCCTGTCATTTCCTCAGAGTGTAATTACTGTAGTGCTTTTAGCTAGTGCGTTTAAATATCATCCAGATACACGTAAAACACAATGTTGTGCATATGTATCATTTTTTAAAAGATCAGTTCAGGTCTCTAAGGAAGGGCTTGCTGTTTGGGGTGAGAGTGAAGCTCCAAACTAAACACACTTAAGACGGTAATAACTAGAAAGAATGCTTGTCTGGCTTGGAGTGCCCTCACATCGGTAGTTTGCTCTGCTCGGCAAGTTTTGTTGTCCAAGTGCGAACCAGACTGAATTAAAAAAAAAAATAGAACACATTAATAATCTTAAACTAAAGGTTTAAAAAAAAAAAAAAAAAGTAGTGTGTTTTCTGCAACTTCACCCACATGGGGCATCTTGCAGGATTAAATAACACCAAGCATGATTTTTGTTCCTGCTGACATCAAGTATTCCCTCTTGTGGAGAGAGGGAGACAATCTTAGAATCTTTAAGTATGTACAAACTTAGTTATCCAAACATTAGGGAGGAGAATATATACCTATAGAGAGCTGAAACCTAACTTCTTTTTGTCTTATTAACTGTAAGAAAATATTCAGCTATATCTTACACTGTATTTCTTTCTTTGACTTTACACTGCTGTCTCCAGTGAGTTCTGATCTCATGTGAATGCAAAGGAATGCATTTGGTCAGCCTGGTTATTGCTTAAATACAAGGGAATCCTTCCCTGTCCAGCAAATAGAAACACTTGCTTCTCCAGTGACTAAACATACTGGCATATGTGGAATACAATTCTGTTCTCTTTCCCAAAAAGCCATGCTCTTAGTGTATAAAAGAAACTAGCTGCTTGAACCTGACTTAAAATTTCAATAACTTGCTGTTAGGTTCATAGAGGAAAACACCAAAGACTTTTTATAAACCTTCTGGTCCACTTCTAGTTTTACCTTCTCTTTCTGTTCTGTTTCTGTTCTGGGCATTACATGGCCAGGAATTTTGTTGGCTTCTCTTGCTGTTTTTTGTGTTTATGTACAGATTTACATTGCTTCATACTTTCGATTTTTTTTTTCCCAAAGCTCTATTTGCTTTGTTTCCACTCTGATCTTACTAGCCCTGTATTCATCCATCCATCCAACCATGGGTAACTGTCCTAATGTGTGTTCCTGTCATTTTTTTTTCCCCAGAAGTTACCAATTATTGCTTCCAAGATTGCCCTTGAATCCTTGAGAAAAAGTTTATAGCTCTTAGGTAGTTCTTTGTGGGCAGCCTCCAGCAGCTGGTACAAGCAGATGCCCAGGAGGGTGAGGGGCTGTGGAAGCCCTGGCCTAGGGGGGCTCAGGTCTGTGCCACATTTCACTGTTTATCATCCTACTTGATGCCAATGGCCAGCCAGGGACAGAACTGCACCTCTCACCCTTTGAGTTTCTTGATTTGCTAGGCAGGCATGAGGCATGCAGATTTCTTAAAAATGTTGCTGTGGCCAGTCTCAATAGATCAGGTGAAAAGATTAACCCCTCCTGTATGGATAGTCCAGAGGGCTTGCCAGTACCTAGAATGAATTCACTCTCTGAGGTTGAAAAGATCTAGGTATGTATCTGGTGTTTCCCAGGAGAGGGCATAACCATCACAAATGTTCAGTTATTTAATGCTGGGCTTGGATTTAGCTGGATGGGCCCTAACTTTCAGGTAAAAGATACACAGAAACACTGAAAATGCAGGTTATAAGTATCTAACTTGTCTTTTATTGGGTTGTGTCACTCCCACTGGTGTAGGTGAGAGTGACTGACATCAGAAAGAAAATTCAGTTTTCCTATTGAGCAGACAAGTGGCATCCAAAACACTTTCTTTTTCCCACTCTGTATAGGTGTTTTAACTACTTGTTAATATATCTTCCTCTTCCTTAACTATTAATATTTCTGTACCCAAGTACTCACACCATGCCTTTTCAGAACACTTCGGTCCTGGCTCTCCTTTGCCCTTTAAACCTTGGCAAATCACTCACACCTTTGTGAATTGCATTGCCCATCATAAAAGAGAAATCCTTGCCCATGTGTAAGGTATCTCTTGTACAGTAACCTGGGATTAAGATGTGTTACTAAAGTATGGCATCTGGATATTGGAGAAAATATCTGTTAAAGAGACAGCTACTGTTGCATCTGTGCATCTACTGTTAAGTTTTACATGCAAGTCATTTGCTTTTCAGAGTGTAAAAAAATGGATTTGGCCAACCATGGACTTATTCTGCTGCAGCAGCTAAATGCTCAGAGAGAGTTCGGTTTCCTGTGTGACTGCACAGTTGCCATTGGGGATGTCTACTTCAAGGCACACAAATCTGTCCTCGCTTCTTTCTCCAACTACTTCAAGATGTTGTTTGTTCATCAAACCAGGTAACTCTAAAAAGGTTCTCAGTTTAAATGTTGTTCAATTAACTAAGCTAAGGAAGTCTAGCAACAAAATGTTCTTTTTGCTTCTTGCTATGACATAAAGAGCATGGAATCCAGTCTTAACTGCAAGCTAGAACCTCATTTTAAAACATGTTAAAGTTGAACTGTGATTCATTAATACTAGTTTTATAATTTAGCACAAGTTCTTTTTCTTCAAAAAAACGTAGACAATTGAATTTCTACAATTGAATACTTCAAGAATCCTATCTTCGCTCGTGCACTTTCCTTTCCCCACTCACTGTCTTCTACTGTCTTGACACTTTCTTGACATTTGTGTAATGTTATATACAATCCAATAAGTACTTGCTAGGAGGTTTTGAGAAATAAACTTACAAAAAAGGTGTATGTGTTTCATTTCTTTGCAGTTTATCATCAATTAAATAATAAAATATTACGTAATGGTGGAAAATAAAGGGATTTGTGATACTTTTCTTCCTGTGGTTTGTTTTTGGTTTTTTTTTTTTTAAATTTTCTACCACAGGCTTACATTGAAGAGATTGAAATGATCACCAAAGTGTAAGACCAATTTAAAGATTTTTTGGTCTTTTTTCAACATGCTTGAGCTAGCTAAAAAAAAAATTATGTTTAGTGATTGACACTTAACTCTTTGGCTAAGAGTTCTTAGCCAGAAGTGAACTGCTAGGACAGAAGTGCATTTGCCCTTTTGAAATGAGACTGCAGGTAGATGTTATCAGTCTTGATACTCCATCGAGGGCACACAGTCATCTTTGGAAGACAGCATTGCAAAGTTTACTTTTGAGTCATATCTGAATTCAGAAGTGGTCACAGAGAGAGCTCAAGAAGGCTGCATCTCAAGAAATGGAAGACTTGGCTATAATTTGCTCCTCAGCTTGGTAGCCTACTGTAGTTAGAGCATTCAGACCACAGCACATCATCATGTCTATTTCTGAGTTTCTGTGGTTTATTTATGTTTGTTTTTAATAGAGGAGCTACAAACGCTTATGAAAAATAATTAGAATCCCAGTTCCTCTCCTGTTAGCTGACAAACCTCACAAAGATGTTCTCTGTTTTCTTTCTGCTTCTGTGAATCTTGCCTTACTTTCTGCACAGAGATACAGCTTTAGCTAGAGCCATGATGGCTGCTTCAGTCCAGAGCATCGTAAAGGTTGATGCATAGGACAGTCTGAGCTGGAGTGTGGTGTTGGTTTCAGTCCTGTTGAGCAGAAGAGGGCATCAGAGCCAAAGCATCTCCCTTTGAGTGCTCTAATCAAGGGACTGCTAGGCTGACCAGGCAATCCACTGGTGCTGCTGTTTCTCCCTCCCTATTCAAGGAACAATCTGCTGTTCTGCTGTGTAAGGAGCCTGGACTCCATGGGTTACACTTGTTGCATCAGCTCCCCAGGGGAATTCACACCCTGTCCTGTGAGGTTTCTGGATCATAATGCACTTGGGACGATGCAATACTACACATTTGCAGAACTGTAGCTGTAAACCCTAGCAGGACACAGAAGCCCAGCAGACAAGTACCAGATGAATTTTAGGTGTTTTCATGGCTAAATACTGTGAAGAGTTTATTGGACTGTGAATTTAGAGTCCCGTGCTAGCAGGTTTTAATTTAATTACAGATGTGTTTGAATCCAGCCAAGAAAAGGGAGAAAATGTCTGCAGTTTACAAAATTTATTAATATGCAACAACACATTTACAACATAACAGCAGTTTAAAATGGTATAGATCGCAATGGGACAGCTTTTCTTTCAAGCCAGTTACTTCACTGAGGAAAGAAGTCATATTTCAAGTAGCCCCTCAGATTAGCTCTTTTACAGTAAAGCATTTCCCTTAATCTTTATTGCAGATTCTGTCTTTTGAATTTAAGTATTAACCTCCTATTTTTATCAAGGCTTGAATAACTTAGAACTGGAAAAAATATTTTCCTTATGTCTGATTTATAATTTTGTTTCACCTTTCAGTGAATGTGTCCGTTTGAAAGCGACTGACATACAGCCAGATATCTTCAGTTATCTCTTGCATTTGATGTACACTGGGAAGATGGCACCACAACTCATTGACCCAGTTCGACTAGAACAGGGAATAAAGTTTCTGCATGCATATCCACTAATTCAAGAGGCCAGCCTTGCAAGTCAGGGAACTTTTTCTCACCCGGATCAAGTCTTTCCATTAGCATCTTCATTATATGGCATTCAGATTGCAGATCACCAGATAAGACATCCAACTAAGGTTACGTCAGCGACTGACAAACTTGGGCGAGAACCACGGCCTCAGACATCACGGATGAACCAGGAGCAGGCTTCTGAAGGCTCACAGCTCTCACAGTTGGGTGCAAATCTACCACAGGTGACCCGGACAAGTATGTCTGCTTCTGACCCGCTGCCATCTTCTCTATCTCCAGAATTAGTATCTGCTGCTGGTAATAATTCACCTTCAGGAGAGGAGGCCAATATGGAAGCGTCTTCTTCAGATGAACAGCCTGCCTCTCTCACAATAGCACATGTCAAGCCAAGCATTATGAAAAGGAATGGAAGCTTCCCAAAATACTATGCCTGTCACCTCTGTGGTCGCCGGTTCAACCTGCGCAGCAGTTTGCGGGAGCACCTTCAGATCCACACAGGAGTTCCCTTCACATCTAGCCAGCAGGGAGAAAGTAATATTTCTTTGTCTCTCTGTAACAACACAGCTGATAAAGATGCCATGGAAGTGCCTGAAGCAGGGATGATTAGTGACAGTGAGCTGCAGCAGATCTCAGACTCCCCAATAATTGATGGGCAGCAGCAGTCAGAGACACCTCCCCCCTCCGATATCGCAGACATTGACAACCTGGAGCAGGCAGATCAAGAGAGGGAGGTAAAGAGACGGAAATACGAATGTTCCATCTGCGGTCGCAAATTTATTCAGAAAAGCCACTGGAGGGAGCACATGTACATACACACGGGCAAGCCCTTCAAGTGCAGCACTTGTGACAAAAGCTTTTGTAGGGCTAACCAGGCTGCCAGACACGTGTGCCTAAACCAGAGCATGGACACGTACACGATGGTGGATAAACAGACTCTGGAGCTCTGTACTTTTGAGGAAGGCAGTCAAATGGACAACATGTTAGTACAGACCAACAAGCCCTACAAATGTAACTTGTGTGACAAAACTTTTTCAACTCCCAATGAAGTAGTCAAACATTCGTGCCAAAATCAAAACTCTGTCTTTACACTAGAAGAAGATCGCTCCATTCTGTTGGGTGGTGGGGACACAGAAGCCACAGAGACTGATAACGCAGTGTTAGCCTCCATCAAAAAGGAGCAGGAAGCAGTGTTGTTAGACTGAATGTGAAATCTATATCAATTTTTTTAAGTTTCTTTACTCATTTTTTATTAAATCAATTTTTTCCTCCTCTTACCTCACTTACCCCTGCCATCTTTTCCAGCAACCTCCTTCCCACCATTTGTCTTCAGCAACCAGAACTGTACTGGCACATTAGGAAATTGGACTTTGCCTCTCCCACCAAAACAAACAAAAAGCTCTTGCATCATACCACAACAAAATTGATTTTAATACAAAGGAACATGTGAAAAAACAATCCAGCTAACTATGTTGATAGTATTAGTTATTCCAAATTTAATAGATTTTAAACAAAATTTAGATTGCTTAAAAGTGTATTTAGATACAATGATGAGTGTAACGAGAAACAGAGTATCAGTTTGGTAAGCAAAGGATAGATGTATTTTAGTTTCCCTGGTAGAAGGCATTTTGAGATCTGGCAGATTAAACACCGTGCTCTTTACAAGTCCGCATGCAAGTTGATTAAGGTTATAACCTAAGCCCTCAGAACTTTTCTCAAGGAATGCAAAAATCTCTGTTCATTGAGTTAAGAAGAGCTGAGGGTGTTGGTTTTCTTTTAGCCATATGTTTTCCTTCAAGTATGCCTTTGGGTATCTGTTTCAGAGTCAAGCAAAGTCATTACTTAGTCAAATTTTGACTTAAGTAGTTGTAATAGTAATGTGATGGCAATCTTTATATATATATATATATAAATACTGTATATGTATAAAGATTTATATATATATAAAGTGTCTGTGTGTATATTTGGTACAGGTAAATAAATGCACACATCCTTTTTAAGTAACTGGCCGTCTACTCTCAGATTCAGCCTGGAATGTCTTCTAGTTGTTTTACAAAGCTAGTCATTGCACAGGTTGCTTTTAACCAAATCTGAAATGTCCTGAGCTGTGTGCATTTTTATTGACCTGTTGAAGAGAAGCCAATAGGTAAGTGTTGTCATCCAAGCTACCAAGGAAACTAGAGAAGTGGCATACTGGTGAGCACTGCACCATCGCTAGTGCAGCACATGCCTGTGTTGTCAGCTATATAGAGGTTTGAGTCATTCTGGATGAAAGGAGAGAGAGAGAAAAGCTTTGTTCCCTTACTCAGGCAAGGAATGTCCATGATTTCATTTGGTCTAATGGCATGAGTTAAGAGGGAGGAAAAGCGGTGTTCTAGCAACAGGGGATCATGGTTGTTTTAAAATGAATCTGTAGTGCTGGCTGGGAAATTCTGCTCTATGAGAGTCCTATTATTTTGAAAGCCAAGACAAAGCCTGCAAAAACTGAAAGGGTGAATTCTGTAGTTTTAGTTACTGCTGATGGTAGTACTGCATCTTTGTGTTAAAAATCAAGTTGTTGATTTTTATTATCTTATATAGATGCCCGGATTTTTTGCTGGTAGCCTAAAAACCTAAACTGACAGCAGCAGTGAAGCCCACTTAGCAATTACTGGGCCAACAGAAGGTGTAAGTGGACAGAAAAAGTGCCCCATCATAAATGGAGACAGTGTGTGTTTGGGGGGAGGGGTGGGAGAGGGCAAGCCACAAACCACAGCTCTTCTCTGTGTATATGTTTAAACTGAATATCATCTTTTTGTGTATAGTTAAGTTCTCAGATTTGTAAGTTTTTATACATCATTTCATTGAATAAAAACTGAATTAAATGGGATATGATTTATTGAGTTGAAGGTGAAAGGTTGTTGGTATTTGGTCTTCCTGGATGAGTTCTTGCTGAATCAGTTTAAAAGCCAAGCAATGTATTCTGCTTGTCAGACTAAAACCTCCATCGTACAGGTGAACAATGAGCTTACTAAAACTTCAGGTGGATTTAGCACAAAAGGTCTCTACATACTAGATTTTTTTCCCAGTTTATTATAATGTGACCATTATTGTAAATTTTATTGTAAGTGATATTGGTTTTATTATCTCTCTTGTATTAGAGTAATAGGTTTTAAATCAATCGGCTTCAAAATATAGAAGTCTTTTTAGGTAAAAAAATAACATCTTACAGAATTATTTTAGTGCTGCCCATTTTAAAACTTCTTTAGGATCTTCATCTACCAGTATAATTTCCTTAAATCTGGAGTTTATTTCATCTTCCTTAGTCCAAAATGCTCTCAGAGTAGAAAAACAAAAGAATAAACCCTTCCTAGTTCAGGGTAATGTCAGCTTTTGAGGTATCTGTGGTTTAGGGGATAGTCACAAGTTCATTTCCAAAATGACTGAAACTGCTAAAGGTGCTGCCACCTCAGCTGTTAGTTACTGCTTCAGTGCTTTTTTTTGTTTTGGTTTTGGGGGGTTTTTTGTTTGTTTTTTTTGTTTTTTGTTTTTTAATTCCAGAGCTCCAGTTCTGCTCTGGGGCAAAGTACAACAGTTCAGCTCAACTCCCCAGGTGGCTGCTTGTGTCAGGGTGCACATGGTCACACCATTTATTGTGAGACATTATTCCTGCTCTCACCTCTCCTTCTCCACCGTTTGGACATCATGATGTTTGCTAAGTTACATGTTGAATGGACTCAAGCGAGAAACAACCAGTCTTAAAAAATGCTATTTTTCTGTCAAACCTGTTCCTTATTTTAGCTCTGCAGAAGGTTTTGGACAATTCACAGATTGTGCAAAGACGGAGACGAGCCAGGAAGAGCCTTACTGAAGCCAGTGTTGCTGCTGGCAACATCCAGGATGTAGAAGATGGGAAGTGGTGACTCCCACTTGGGCAGGTAGCTCCTCTGGAGGGCAGTGTGGCCTTGCAGGCCGGTGTGCTGCCCAGCAAGAAGGAGCAGGGTAGGGCAGGGAGCAAGCAGCCATGGAAGGAGTTGGTTATGACGGTCCTGCTGCTACAAGGAACGTGAAATTGCAGGCTCAGCAGAGATACTTTCACCTGTTAATATTTATTCTTATGAAATAACACTGTCGGGTAAAGAGAAAGAAAAACCACAATAAAGAGACTGTTTTAATATGTGTTGAGCTATGATAATGGTTTCTTTTAAATAACCTTTCTTGTCTGGTGCTCCATAGGGATGTTTAAGTCATTGCCTTTCAACTTCATGAGCAGTTTTGTTCCTTTACAACAAATTAGAAACAGTATGTGGTTGTTAACATGCTGCATCAAGAATTTGGGAAATAGCAGCACAAATGCAGTTTTGTTCAAGCTTCTTTGTTTAAACCTTCTGAATTATTATTACAGTTGGAGATAACTCCAGGGTTTAGTTTTCAGTGTTTGACTTGGAGATTTGTGACTGAGTTGCTCATTGCTCATTCAGTCTGCTCACCTGCTGAAGCTGTGAATTTTCTACCAAATGAAAGCAGACATCTTGGCAGGAACTGCTGAGAAGTGGGTGAAAATCTGCCATTATTCAAGGCCATGGGCTGGAACTTAAGCCCCATGTTTTTCCATAGGAGTACCTTCAAAGTTAGTTTCCTAGGCATGTCACTTGACATCTCCACCTTGACTTCAAAAGTACCAAACACCTACAAATCTCTCTACTCCAACAGAGGATTATCACTTCCGAAATGTCCATTGCAGTCAATATTTTTGTATCAAGTATCTTCTCCATCACTGGTCTGATAATCATTCTGCTTCAGAAGGGGGAGAATTTATCAGAAGATGATCATGTTGCAAACATTGAATACTTAAAATTGTGCTCCTGTTTACACTGCAGAGCCTTCATTACTGTCTTGATGTTTAGAAAATCTGGCTGGCTCTTCAGCTCCAAATCCCAGAAAATAACAGTCTCAGTCACAAAAAGTTGTCAGTTGCAAAAGAAAAAAAAAAAAAAAAAGAAAAAAATTTATTTCATTCTGTTTATTTTAAATCATTTCTTTGGCATTGCAACATCTTTTATATTAATTATAGGAGACCTGGTTAGACTTGAGCAGGTGCTATGGTACCTGGTACCTGATGGCCTTACAGTCTCTCAGTGGTTTTTTTTCCAATCTGCTTAACAGGAGGATTACCTTGTTTGGGTATTTTTCCTTTTTTGAGAGTAATACAATTCTTTAGATATCCTTTTCCCAAACACTTAAAGATCAAACTGATTTGTTCTTAACCAAGTTAAAGTAATTTTCCTTGATTGTATTTCCATACCTTTTAATCTTAAAAAGTAAACACATACAAGGGAAGTTAATTTTGGAGTTCTGTCATTGATTCTCTTAATTATTGCTTCACCAAAGTCAAAAAGTATTTTAAGATACCTCATAGTTATGAATGATTAAGAGTAATCGGGTTACTTAAAGAAATAGAACTTAAAACCAAGTAGATTCCTACTTCAATGCTGTAAATGTTACACTTAATTACAGTAGCATACTTTGGTTAATGAAATCTAGGTGACAGACTACCAGTGATGATGGAATCTGGCTGTTCAAATAGCCCAACTGTTACTCTACCTGAGACAGAGTGTTTCCATTTCTACAGCTGTTGTTTTGTTTACTTAATTTTGTTTGTAAAAATGCCCATTGTCACTGGATAATGAAATCCCACATACCAAAAGTAGAACAAAACAGAAAAAAGCAAGAAATCTTTTTGCAACACCCTTCATTAATGTGTATTTGCCAAATTATCTGTGATCATCTCTAGAAATAAGAGAAATTCACTGTTCTTACATATGGGCTTTTTCCAAGCCTGCCATTAAGAAGGACTTATTTATTTATAATTAAGGTATTTATTATTTAATTATTTATAATTATTTGGATGAAATTTAGCCAAACCCACATAACACATTTCCTCTGCAGTACAGCCCTGGTGCTGTGATGTTGGTGCATCCATCCGTGCTTTTGAACAGGTCACGTGTGCCAAGATGCAGGAGCGTAGGGTGGCCTTGGAGCAGCTGTCAGTGACTGTTGTCATTCCTTGAGGTGCCAGTTTTTCAGCCCTCGTGCCAAAGGAGCTGCCAGCAGGACTTCCTCATATTCAGTCTATGCCTATCGCCTTGGCCAAAACTGAAGCCTTCCTGGAACCTTAGGAAATCTGCTCAGGGAGGAGAGAAGCAGAGCCACAAAATGAAAGTTTACACAAATGTTCACCTACCGTACTGCTCTGTAGAGTGTGGAGGAGGTACCCAGCCTTCCAGCATGCCTTAGCACAGATCCACAGCCGGTATCCAGTCTGCTGACTGGGTCAGGACACATTTTGAAGCAGCTCATACACTTTCCAAGGAAACATCCTGATCAAGCCATTGTTTCCTTCTATCCTTAATCTCTCAGCCACATGGTTAAAGCATTTTCTATTTTGTTACTACTGTATTGTGCCATTCCAGTTGCAGCAGTGAATTATTTTATATATTGCCATTATTTATTTGGATCGCTCAAATTCACAGACCAATGTACTCTGTCAATCAAGCTTTATTTCATGAGCTTATTAGCAAAAAATCAAACCTGGGTTCAATTCCCTTTTGACAACCTAGTCTGATCTTGCAATTTTCTAATGTGTTGCTTCAACAATTCACACATTCATTAACTTGGGAACTGTCTAAACCACATGCTTATGAGCAAGAGAGTTGCCTGGCTGAGGGTGAGGATTCTGATCCTTCTTTTGCATCACGCTGCAGGTGTCCCCTTGTTGTGGTTTGAATGATAGGTGTCTGCTAAAGAAGGCAGGAGCCTTCCTTGGAATGGAGAATTTAAACCCCATCCCTCCAAAATATTACAGCTTTGAATTTAAGGGGCCTTCAGGCAAAGATATGGGAATAGGAATAACAGTTTTTTATTAGGGGAACTAAAATAAACAATAAAGCAAAAACACATGCAGTAAGACTAACAAATAAACAAACAAACCCCACTGACAGAGTCAGGATACAACCTGACACTCTGTGGGTCAGGGTGTTGGTGGCAGTGCCATTCCATGGTGGTTGCAGTCCCAGTGGCAGGTGTGGCTCTGTTGAAGTGATGCTCCTGTACAAAGAGTTGAGTTCTTTCACTGAAGGTCCAGTGGTGATAGATGGGCCTGGTCTTCCTCTGGGAATCCAGTGGAAAAGGCTGCCTTGCTGTTCCAACTCCCAGATTTTTATCCAGGTAGGAATACTTGGCTCCTCCCCCCGGTTGGAGCATTTCCCAGTGGGATGATGTAATTCTATCAGTGAGACTCAATGGTCCATTAGCAGAAGATCTCTCAGTGGAGGGAGGCTGGGTTGTGGAAGAGATAAGAAAACTGCCCCAGCAGGTTTATTGACAGTTGGTCATTGACAGACAATTACACCACACACACACACACACACACACACACACACACACACACATGCCCCAGATTCATCAGGTGGTGATAGAATACACAGGTTTGGTTACATTTTGCACTGCAACCCATGACACCCCTCCATAACCCCAACAAGCAGGAGAGCCTCAGCAGTCTGGCTTCTGCTGGATCTGCTGCCAAAGGCTTTTGGAGTAAGCTGGTGTATTCCTGCCTCCCAGCTCAGAAGCTGCTCTACACCTTTCCTGTAGCTCACTCTGAGGACTCAGGCTCATCAGAAGCTGCCAAGCAGTCACTTCTGCACGGCTGCAGGCGCAGGTGCCACTGTTCCTGCAGCCACCGGCTGTGCCATGGGGTGCATGGAGCAGGAGCCAAGCCAGCAGCTGCTGTGGGTCTGGGCCTGTGCCTGCTGTTCTGCTGCCCTCTCATCTCTGACTTGATATGAGAGTCTGGCACTAAATACAGCAGTGATCTAACTCTGCTGCAAACACAGCACTAGATAAGGACAAGCACAGGCTTTCGGACAGCCCTGAACAGGGACACTGGCCACAGCCCCTCTGTTGGTTTTGTACTGCCAGCATGAACTTCCCATCCTGACAGGAGCAGGCCTTTCCTGAATGTCCTATAAAAGGGTAAAGTCTGGAAAACGTGGAAGGTCAGGTCCTTATACCCCAACAGCAGTGCTCAAAGGATGTGAAGTGAAATACCCTCTCAAAGCATGTGATTGGCAGCTGATGGGGAAAGGAAGGTGATGCCCCATCGCCAAACCAGCACCACTCCAGCTGCTGGCACACAGTTGTCCACAGACAGATATATACACAGAATATAGAGTAATAATTCTTCAATAATAATAATCTTATTCTTTGATATGATTGCATTCGTATGCAGAACCTTTTAATCTCATTTTGAGGCACCTTTGCAATACTGATAACAGAATGGGACCCAGAACAAGTCCTGATTTGTGCACAAGAACTGAAAAAGAACATTTGTGGAAACTTCGTCCTTGTTCACTGAGTTTACTAACATTCAAAATTTTCATGCCCTTTTTAATAAAATTGTAGTATGATATTAATTTTAAAAAGAAAGCATACTACAGGCGTGACTTGAAGGATGTAAGTGTTGCTGTGCATCATTCTTGTCATATAGGAAATGTCTCAGAGCAAAGAGTCACAATGTCACCAGGTTTTTCTGAGTTTTTTCTACTGCAAATGAAGCAAAGCAAAAATCAGCAGAAGGAATCAGCTGAAATATGGCTCAGCTTTCATGTGTGTGCAAAGTTGTGCCACACAGAGTGGAAAGCTAACGTGGTGAAACAGCAGCTCAAACTGAATGGGGAGAGTCTGAAAAAACCAAGCAGTTACTCAGGAAGCAGCCACCTAAACTGTGAAGCTGTGATCAGGCCCACAAGGACACCACCTTTCCTGTTTTGGGATGGGGTTTGGGTGTTTTTTATTTTGCTTTCGGTTTTTTTTTTGGTTTTTTTTTTTTTTTTTTTTGCTTTTTATGTTATATTAACTATTTTGTCGTAGAAGAGTGGTACACTTGTCCCAGGGAATGGGAGCACTACCTTCAGTTCTCATTAGCTCAAGTGTCAGAAATCTCAGCTTGGGATTTGCATCTCTGTCTTAGAAGAGCATACTAGGAATTTGGAAATGATGACTGTATTAATGTTTTTTCTGCCCCTCTCCCTACCATAGATATAACGTTTTTCTCCTAAAGGAGATGTTTTGTGCTCCATAAAGAAGTTGACCCACAGAAACTAAAAGTCATCAATTCCTGTATCCTTGGTAGACCCATGAGAAAGTCAACTAGTGTTGCAATGCCATAGAAGATATTTCCCTGCTTCTGATACTGCTGCAAGGGAGTGTGAGCTGATGGTTTACTCTGCATCTGGCCACGCTGGTGGGCTCCCCTTGAGTGCTTACAGGAGCTGAGGTTTTGCATGGTGAGTGGAAAAGAGTGCAGCTGCTGCTGCCAAGAGGATTTATTTGCTCTGTCATGCAGCTGCCAGTAGCTGTACTCCCTTGCAGAACCACACCTCTGTGGTGACTCTTACATGAGGAATGAGCACATCTATTTCCTATTGCTGTCAAGGAATGTGATTAAACATGGCTCTGAGAGCTGGGCAAGAGAGATACAATGACAGTGGCACTTAGCACTGATGTCTCTGCCACTGAGCATAACCAGGGTTTCCAAAGTAGTAGCACTCTAGGCTTCAAGAGGTCTCCTAGATAGAGCTGAACCATTCTGCCTGAAGTGAAGCAGGCAGTTTTGCAGAAATGCCAGCTTGCAAAGTGCTATAGACAAGGGCAGTTCCTCAGTCTATGTTTAAAACCTACCAGCTGGGTGGGGGGGGCAAAATTCTTCTTCAGTGTCTGATGGGACCAAGAAGATGCATTTTTTGGTATCGACCTGCAGCAAGAAATACGTTAAGAATACATGGGTGTGTTGCTCCAGCTCTCAGAAACCCAAAGGAGATCCCAGGGAATTCAAGCACCTGTGAAGCAATGGTTAGGTCCAGGAATGGCACTGTGTCTCAAAGGGACTTTGGTGGCAAAGCCACTTGCTGCAGCAGCGAGCTGGGCCTGTCAAGAAGGCCACGACCCCAGCACACTCAGACCAGTCCATGTCCTGGCCATGGTCCCCCTCAGCTTCTCATGCTCCTTCTCACTGGCAGAGCGAGGGAAACTGGAGTGTCCTTGACTTGGGGTAAGCGCTCTTCAGCAACTACATCATCACCAGAATAATGTTATCAACATTATTCTCACACTGAGTACAAACATGTGGCACTGGACCAGCTGCTAGGGAGCAATTAACTCCATCCTTGCCAGAACCAGGACAAGGATTAGGGTTAGGACTGGGAGAGAAATAGAGTGGTAACCTCTCACCAGAATGGGGCTGCTGAAGGAAGAGGGAGGCTGTAGAAAGTCCATGTAACAACTGGTGGAGAGTGCAGGCGTGGGACATTGCCTGCTCAGCTGGAATGACACCAAACACGTATTTCAACCACTGCAGCCACTAAACAGAGTGTAATTTTCTCCCCTTCTCACTCAATCTTCCCTGATTTCAGCTTCAGTTTTTCCTTTCGCTTGAGAGCATGTGTAGGACATGCCCTGTGTCATGATAGGAAAAGGGAGAAGGAGGCAGAGGATTCCTTGATGTCCTCCATGAGGGGAGTGGGTTGAGATATCTTCCATGATCTTGGCTCTGTTGTGCAGACCTTGGCATGGAGCACACATGTAGCTACACTGAGCATTAAGGGCATTGCTTTTTATGACCATGACAAAAAGGTAAGGTCTTCAAAGAGTAACTGTCAGCATCCCTGAATTAAACCTCATGGATAAAGCTCCTGACTCTGCCTCAGCCTTGCCCGCTTGTCTCTAAGACTGGCATCTCCCCAAATAGCACAGGGATGTCCAGTGTATCTAACAGAAAGAATTATGAAAGTTTTATTAACAACTTACTCTCTCAAGATTATTTTATTTTCTCAAGCAGTTCTTAGAGATGGAGATTAAAAGGTCTCAGTCAAGCAAACACAGAAAATGGTCTAGGGAGAGGCTACACCTACCATCTTTTCTGAAGCAGATTTCACTCAAGTGTAAAAAGCTGTGGGAGTGAGACAGCCCATGCTTACCACAGAAATAAACATTCATGCTCTTCACTTTTCAAAAAGCTTTATTGGAGGGGAAGTGCACTTGCCTTCATGATGACCCCACTGCCCAGCTTCATGATATTCCTCTGAAGTCATAATCTCTGGCTTCTTATTCAAAATAATTTTTCTTTTCATAATTGTTTTACAGCAAACTTATTGCTACATATGACTTCATTGTTACGTTCTGTTTGGAACCCAGTAACTTGATGTTGCATGGGTCCAGGCAGTCACTCTTGCTCTAGTCCCCAGCCATATCCCTTCTCTCCCACCTGGATGTATAGTGAGAGGGGCCACATAGGGCAGATGAGTCCTAGTGACTGAAACACATTTATGGTTTTCTTTAACAGCTCTAGGACCTTCTTGTGTTGTGGGGTCCGTTCCCAGTTTGCATTTTTCTTTAGTAAATCATGGAGTAGTCAGATTATTATACTTAATCGTGGAATATGCCCTTCCAAGATCCTAAAGTTTCTGGCACAGCATATAATTAATTTCTTGTTCTGGGACAGGGATAACCTTTGGATTTCTTGTAGCACCTGTTTTTCTCCCACCTGTCCATCCGACTCCCCAAAAGATGAATTCATAACTGGGCCCTTGCTTCTGTTCTGCTGGTATTTCTACCCCAGCTGACTGTGGCTGTGTTGTAATTAAGTGTCCATAGTCCTTACAGGTTTTGTGAAGCAACCTCCTCCTCCTCCACCACTGCCTCACAGTGACCTCTTGTGGAAATTTTAGCATTTCCAGCTCTTCAGGCAATGTAGCATGAGCTATACATGTGCTAGGTCTACGGTTTAAGCTTTGGAATGGACAAGTAAACGTATAGTGAGGTCCCTGACAGATGAAAGCAAACCTCGTCTGATCTGCCCCCGGTGCTGGGGTCATGAAAACATTTCTTTCACGTTGATAGCTGCCATCCATCATTAAGAGGACTGGCTGTATCAGCTATACTGGGAACAGATGCAGTGAGTGGTTTGGCAGCTGCTGTTAGGCCTCCATAATCTGCTGTTAGTTGCTGCTTGCCATGTGGGTGCCTAAGAGACCACATCCCTAAAACCCTCTGCCTTGGTCATTACTTTTTTGGAAGATGTACTTTGTCACCATCATCCCTGGGTATGGATCCCAGAGCATTATTATGAAGAGAGAAACTCAGCTAATTGATATAAAACAGGTGTTGTCTGTATATTTAATTGTGTTAGACTTTGCTTTTTGTCTAAGTACATTTTCCACAATCACTTACACTCAGTGGTACTTCTCTATTTCCCCATTTTGTTTTCTCCTTTTCACACAGAGACAGGCTGGCTCTTTTCCTTTCCAATTACCTTTATTTTCATTGAGGTTCTCCTCTGGTTTTTATCTCTTGTGGTATGTACTGGGTGTATTTGCAAACAGGTTGAAGAACCTCTTGGAAGGCATTGCCACTTCACCTTGGCTAATGGCTCCAGTGCTCGCTCATTTCCTTTGCATCACACATTCCTCTGTCACCCCAGGAGGCAGGAGAGCCACAGCAGCCCAGTTTCTGCTGGATCTGCTGCCAAAGGCTTTGGAAGAAGCTGGTGTATCCCTGCCTCCCAGTGGAGAAGCCTGCTCTACACCTATCCTGTGGCTTGTAGCTCACTCTGAAGACTCAGGCTCCAAATACAGCTGTGATCTAGAACTGAACTTGCATTTTTCCTTCAAAGCCCACTAAAGCAGCTCATCATTTCACACGTGAGTTTTGTGCACATATATCGCCATTGCAAGCTAATGGTCTGTCCTGCTTTTTATTCTTTAACAGCTACCAGAGCTGGATGGAATTTCAGCTAGCTGGGAAGACAACAGCTAGATGTTTCTGCCTTTGCCACATCAATTTCTCCACCTTTGGGGGTGTTATGAAGCAGGAGATAAGATTCTACACACACTGAATGTGCAACCTGGTTCGATCTTTCCTTTTGGTCTCTTTTGGAGAGAGCCTCCTTCCGGCCGAGCATGCAGCGGCGGCGTGTGTGCAGAGACAGCACTAGATGGTGCCGTCACACCAGTGCAGCCACCCGGGCCCTCCGCGGGGACAGCCGCTGCAGCATCCCCAGGCAGCATCCCCGGGCAGCATCCCCGGGCAGCATCCCCCGGGAACCATCCCTCGGCAGCATCCCGGGCAGCATCTCCAGGGAGCATCCCCGGGCAGCATCCCCAGGCAGCATCCCCCAGGAACCATCCCAGGGCAGCATCCCTGAGCAGCATCCCCAGGATCATCCCCCGGGAACCATCCCTCGGCAGCATCCCCAGGCAGCATCCCCCGGGGAACCATCCTCAGGCAACATCCCCGGGAACCATCCCCGGGCAGCACCCCGGGCAGCATCCCCGGGGTCATCCCCCAGGAACCATCCCAGGGCAGCATCCCCGGGATCATCCCCCGGGAACCATCCCTCGGCAGCATTCTCAGGAAGCATCCCCGGGAACCATCCCCGGGCAGCACCCCGGGCAGCATCCGCCGGGAACCATCCCCCGGCAGCATCCCCCGGCAGCATCCCCCGGCAGCATCCCCGGGAACCATCCCCGGGCAGCACCCCGGCAGCACCCCCCAGGCGGCATCCCCGGCAGCATCCCCGTACCCAGCGGCTGCACTGGGAAGCCAAAGAAAGGGGCAGGAGGGATGTCGGCAGCCCTGTCCCGCAGCGGGCTTGTCCTTTGCAATTTAATATGCAAAGGCATATTTTGCATGGTGGGCTGCAGAGCACTCAAAGGCACCAAGTCCCGAGGCTGGCAGGGACAGGTACACCAGGGAAAATATGCCTCGAGAGGCTATTTTGTGTCCCCCACACAGCAGCAGCGCTGCCAGGAGAGAGCTGAGAAGCAGGTGGCAGAGAAATTTCAGTGCAGCGGAAACACCGGCACGTCCCTGCACACCATGTTCCAGCTGCGCCAGGGGAGTGCAAGGACAAGGGGAAGCAATTGTTTGAGCTTCAGTGCAGCTGCTGAAGTTCCCTGTCCCCAGGTCCAGAGAGGGCACAAAGCCGGAGCACGTCCTTGCCAGAGCGAGGGTGCACGTATGCACCCACATGTGTGTGTGCACACGAAGTACACAAATGTCCATCTGCTTCTCCTGCCCAGAGTGCTGACTTAGAAAGAGCTGAAAAACATTAATTCTGTGAGCATCACCAGTAATACTCCCTCTGTTTAGTCTTCCTTCTCTCTGCTTTAGGGACACTCGGTTCTTGTGGTTTGGTTACATTTTGAGATCACAACAGAATTAGAAAGAGCTGCGGATTTTTCCCTGGAACATTAAAACAGTCTAACCTCAGTGCTGCTTACTTGACTGTCTATTTTAGGCTCTTCTAAGCTGAGGAATCATTAATATTTCAGTCTAGCCCATTTAAAATTCAAACATAACCTTCTAAACTTTGGTCTGAGTGCTGTATTTAGAGTAGGAGCCAGGTAGAGGGTTTTGGTGTCTCCTTTAAGAAAACAGGTAATGAGCAGGAAAATTGAGCTTTATACTTCAAAAAACATTATTAGTTAACCACACACTTGCATGTTTCTTGTTTTTAGCAAGTTTTTAAAAACCCTCTTATCTGTCTTTCCTCTTGTAGAAAGGAAACCACTAGCTTCATACTATCTTTGGTTCAATGCTAAGTTACTGTACAGCTATGAGCTTATCTTTAAAGTGAAGATGCTCTTACTTCAAATGTATGTATGTATGTACGAATATTCTTTAAAGAGCAATTCATCCTTGAGAAGCCACAGTCTCCATATTATTGGCATTCCTGCAAACAGGTCACAAATTCACATTCAATTAAAGCAATCAATGTTTTTCAACTCATTTAAATATTTTTCTGGATTTGCAGATTGAGGAGCCTCTTTGATTTTTTTTTTTTTCCTAATGCCAAGTTTGTCATAATAAACATTCTGTTTCCAGTAGCAGCAATCTTCCATCACTTGTTGCATGTTGGTCTCTGCTCCTGCAGTCTTCCAGCTGTGCTCTTCTGCTTCCCTGCTTGTTGTCTGCCACTTTCCTGCTAATTTTACTTCGTCACTCAATGAGAAAAATTAATTGCTACCTTCCCTAGTTTACAATTCAAAATTCTAGTATTATTTTTTCAGTGATATGCCAAGGTTCCTGGTTTCTATGATACAATATAGAAGTATAGCAGGTTGCTTTGTCATAGCACATCCTCACTGTACATTAGTCAAAACTAAAAGTAGGGTTTTGAGAAGTTTTAAGCAAAATCATCTCATCTGCTTAGATTGTAAGGTTTGATGCTACCCAAGTGATCGAAGCTCTCAATCAGAAAGAGAAAACAAAATGTGTTGGAAAAACAAGTAACTTCTATTGGAAAAACAAATAACTAATAACAGAACATCCAGAACCTTTAGACGCCTTAAGGAGTATTTACAGAAAGAAGTATTGTATCTGTTCTCTTCATGAGCAACTAGTGCATATGAATGAAGGAAAAAAACCCAGTAACTCCAACATAGTCAGTATACTGCCATGATTAATATGAGCCCATAATGAATTTGCGCCTGCTTCTAGTGACTGGTGCCAATAATGGCTCAAGGGGTTTGTCTGTTTGTTTGGAATTTTTAAATTAAATATGCTTTTGTACGAGCAACTCTAAGCAACTTGCCCAGCCTTTGCCACATCATTCATACCAATGCAGGTTCCCCCCTTGCAGCTGCATGGCATTAACTGGCTCTGCTGCGGGGTGGAGAGAGGATGTATGAGCTGGAATCCAATTGCAGGATCAAGACAGATTATGCAAAAATCCAATAAAAGCATTTCCCCAGCAGGGAGACTTATGCCAAAGAAAATAATGCTATTTTCAAGATTATTCAGCAAATATTCTAAACTAGAAGAGTTTACGTCAGCTCCAGAGTAATGGACGGATCATATTTTTACTTGTAATTCTTAATCATGCTTGTGAAATCATAGTGAAAACATTGTCTGGGAGATTAAAAACCAAATGTAATTTGGCTAAAAAAACTTCCTCTAAATAAATAATGCTTCCCCCTTGCCCCGTCTTCACCTAGGTGACTTTCCTTGGAACTGTAACCTCCCCACCTCCTCTATATTAGTGAGCTAGTCTTGAAAACTTTACTCCTTTTTGGCCCTGGTCATGCACTACCCTCAAACATCAGCTGAGCATCACTCCTCTCTTTTTGTTATCTTCATAGCTACCTTGGAATGGTGAAAGGGAGACATGCTAGGTTGTCTGTCAGGATTTCTGCTTCATACAGCTGCTTTTATGGGAAATTACAGACACCACTGACTGTCATGCTGCCTCTGGGAGTGTCTGATGAGAATCTCCCAGGAACTCATTTAAAAGTTCATAAGGAACATGCTTAAAAAGCAGAGACAGCTAGCTTGGGGAGAGGAGGCCATAGTACTGCAAGGCTGAGGGGACACAGAAGAGGCCCCCAGGGGAACAGTTGCAATGGGAAGGCAGTGATTGCTCCCAGACTGCTTCCTTAAGGCTTCCAGGGATGTCTGCCTTGCAGGGCAGCAACTGGCTTGCAAATGCCTTGCTGTTTTCCACAATTCCCTCTTATCTAGCTGCTTAGAGAAAAGGCATCGTGTTGGTTATCCTTCCTAGTCTAGTGCCCTTGTAGGAGGGACAGAGGCCTATCTGTAAAACAGATGATGAGGGTAGGGTCAAGCTGACACAGAGACCATCCCCTGAGGTGTATCAGACTTCTGCTCCCCACATTTCATTGTATCACCACTCCTCACCCTGCCCATTGCAGGGGTGGGGGGGGTTGGAACCAGATGGTTCAAGGTCCCATCCATCCCAAATCATTCTATGATTATACACAGCCTTTTCAATATCCTCTGGAAGTGGATGTCATTTTCAAGGGGGAATAGGAAATGCTTCCTGAAACCGTTCTTCCTGTTTTAAGGAGTTGGTAGTATCTTTTCAAGAGGATGTGGAAACAGAACAGACACATGCCTTTACTAGATCCCCATCTTTAATTCTCACATTTCTAATGACTACTAGAGATGATACCAGCCCTGCACCAGGTGTTAGCTAGCATGGTGGTGGCTGTTTCCACCTCATTAGGAGTATCTCAAAACGTTCAGAGAGCTAGGTCACCCTCCTTTATCACATCATTCATCTCCCTGCCAAATTAGAACTCCAAACCTATGCTGCCAATTCCACTGGCCTTCTGCTCCACATTGCTCCTCATTCCAAGCCACATCCTTCCTTGTGAGGCCATCAGCCTCCTCAGGCCTGCTCCCTTCCCATGTGGCAGCTGCGAATGACAAACATCCAGCGTTCAGCAACCAGACATGAACATCTCAGGAATCCTTTCTGCTTTTGGCAAGCCTCCTGCCCATCCCCAAACACTTGCTGTATCCAAGCTGTGCAGGTTCCTCAATGAGCACAGCTGCCTCCCATATGCTCTGGATTGCATGGGAAAGCCAGATCCACTTCCATAGCCTGAGCTAACAGGCAGGATACTTGACCTGTTGCCAATAAAACAGCCCTACGAAAGGAAACAGCAAACTTCCTCGGGATGCAAGAGGCTTGGACTCCAACCTCTAGTTAGATCTCTGTTCAGGGATTTCACTAACCAGTATAAATGCACGAATCTTGCAAACGGGGCAGCAGAGGCTTTGTACACCTTGAGCACAATGTCTGGCAGGAGATGCTCGTTCAATTTGTACCTCCAGATGCCAAAGGTGGACAGTGAGATCAGTCCTCTACAGTGTGAGCCCCCTGAGACAGTGCCAAAGAAAGAAAAGGGACAAGCCACGTGCAGTGTTCCAATATCCCTGCACTTGCTGCAACCACTACAGCTAAATATTTGGATATGGGATTGAGCATTTTAGCTGAGGATGGGAAGGCACCAATTACTACAAAACTAGTTCAGGTGTGAATCTGTCTTGAGATACAAACACTGCTAATCAGCCTCAGCCACAGAACACGAACAGCTGGGAAAACTTCCATGTCTGAAGCCCAAGGTCTGGCTAACATAAATAACCAGCACACCCAGGTTTTTGGTGCCATGAGTATACCCTCACTAAGCAGAAGTGGGGGAGCCTAGAAGATAACAGTTATGGGCCTAAGACCCTTAATCTGCCAATCTATAACAAAGATTTAGTGGACATTGATGTTGTTGCTTTGTTGGAGTTTTTTATACTTTAGCCACACCAGCAAGACATGATTTTTCATTTGAATTTTTCATTCTGGCTCACTGAATACTGTTTTCTATCTTGAATTTAATAGAAGTATTTCTGTCTTCTGGAGTACCCTATTCTTACTTCTTCTGAAATACGCATATTTCATTGAAACTCAGAGCCAAATCATACTTTAATTCTGTAATTAGCTTAATTCACATCAAAACCTGAATTTGAATTCTCAGGAGCAAATCCAATACCCTGAAGATGGAGCAATCATCAGAAAACAATTTACGTTAAGCAAGGTGAAAAAAAACTCACCACATACACAGGTTAGAACAAATTTGTAGTTGCATTTTATTTAATCAATGAAAATCTACCTTAAAAACACAAAATCAAATTTGGTAACCCAATACATTGGATTAGAGAAAGCTTCAAGCTTTTAAGCACAAGCCAGAAGTCACAGTCTCAAGGAGAGTTTCAAAGGCCAAAGCAATACACTGGAACAAAGTAGTATCTTTTTGTGGAGACATGCTCCCTGCACCATTAGCGTGGTTTTGGGCACAGCAGGTTTTTAGCTGTCAGTTATAAAAAAGAAGCTTTTGTGTTTGTTTTAGAGTTAGGTTTGTAGCATTGCTTACCTAGGCCCTGGAGAAAACAGGCAAGTTAAAAGCCCTTGCCTGACCAATTACTACCAACAGACAATTTACATTGTGGTAAAGCTAGCTTTATTTAAATGAGGTTCAGACAAGAAGTAACTTTACATATTATTAACAGCTTTGGAGCTACAAACGTAAGAATCAGGATTACACAGGTCATGCTTTTGTTATTTTATCTGCTGCAGTTATTGCAATATGGCTTAAGGTACATAGGTATACAGTTTTGTACAAATTCAGCCAAGTTTGCACTTGTGAGGTGTTACTAAGAGCATCATTACCTTGCAAGCCAACCTAAACGTGTGGAAATCAACTGAGGTTTTTGGAATTGCCCAAAGCTAAGGGGGAAAGCTGCCACTAACAATGGACAGAGATAGACTGGATTTTTTGAAACCACATTGTTTGGCTTTAAATATTTATATAATTTGCTCTGAGGTAAGGAAAAGTCTTTTGATGCTTCCACACAGGGCAGCACCAGATGGTGCAATCACACCAGTGCAATCAGTCACATTGCTTGCTGGACATGCAGCCTCAAGGAAAGGCCAGCATCTGCCGTAACAAGAGCATTTGTACACTAAAGCTGATTTTAAAATAAATTACTATACAGGTTTGAGAGTGAGCTATTGTTCAACTTGATGGGCAATGGTTTCACAACGTGTGATCTGTAACCTTCACTTTGGAAATCAGAGCTGAAAGTACTGACTTGTACCCCTTGTTCGATTTTAATGTAAACAACAAAGGAGGGGACCAATTCCTGCTGGGGACAGACATCCCAGGACTCTCAGTCTTGGGGCTTCTAAGTATCTTTGTATCACCCTGTCCATTCTGGTTTCTGCTGTTGCCCAATCCACCTTTCATGAAGCTTTTTAAGACCTCAGTACCCCAACATCAGCTTTTCGCAATTCAAGGCAGAACTCATGACCAAGTCCTTTCTTTCCTCTTTCCTACTCCTGCCTCAGAAAACACAGAGAATTGTCAGGACTGGGGAGAATTCCAGAAAATGGTGTGGTGGGAAAACAGTTCAAGGAGGGGTTGGGAAAGGAGGAAGTGTGTATGCAGGAAAGATTTTATACATTATAAGGCAGGGAAAGGCTTTGGGTTGGACGGGGCAGTGACCAGGAATTAGCAGAGCTTGGAATGACAGGGGTGAGATACAAAGGCAGTGGCACAACAAGGTGATAGTGAAATGGTGGTGGTCTGGAGGGTTCTCAGAAACCAAGGAGGGCTGCAAGTAGAAGTGGGCAGTGGGTTAGGTCAAGGCTCTCCTTTTGTCATTAGAAATATCATAGTTCTACATTAAAATCAGAACTAGGTTTAGGATGTACATATAAATATTCAAAGCAAGACAGCCAATTTTTTTGAGAGCTTTTACAGGGGGAAAAAACCTGGAACAATAAATAGGAAACTACATGTTATCAATTTCTGCTCCAATAGTATCAATTTCCTCTCCAGGCTACTCTACAATATTCATTTACGGGAATGCCTAAACAGTACAGAAGCATCATTGCTCTACATTAAAATCAGAACTGGGTTTAAGACATACATATAAATATTCAATACATTACAGTCCAGTCCTGAGATCTGAAGTCTGGAACAACAGAGGAAGGGTATTTTCCATCTCCTTTCAAGCTACACTGTAGAAATACTTTCTGACTAAATCAGGCCTGCACAAATACAACTGAAAGATGGACAGAGATACCTGAATGGGACTGAAAGGCAGCAAACTTGAACACCTTGCTCAACAATTTGTGCGTGATCCAGTTCCTGCTGTTTGACAGACATATCCAGAAGTCTCACATGTTCTCATCAGTCAGCCCTCCTCTTCCCCCTCACACACAAACTGAGCAGCACCTATGGCCACTCACGGGTGAGATCAAGGCAGCTAGGAAGGATGTGAGGGCTAAGGGAGATGCCTGAAGAAGGGAGGGAGACTCAGGGACAAGTGAAGGGATTCAAGGAGATTGGACAAGACAGGACACACATTAAATGAGGGGACAGTAATAACCTGGCAAACATTTTAGTGGTCTGCCCAGTCACTCAGTGGTGCATCTCCAGTCTTAATGGTTTATTTTGGGCAGAGACAACCTGCAAATGGAACACAGGCATGGATACAGCCAATATTAAAGGCATTGTATTTTTAACAAAAATGGCAAGGCGAGGTCTTTAAAAGAACTGATGTTAACATCCAAGAATAAAGGGTAGTGAATAAAGCTCCTGGTTCTGTGGCAGGATTGTCAGTTGTTCTCTAGGACTGGCATCTCTCCAAATGCCACATGTGGATGCTTAGCACATCTGAAAGAAAGATGACAGTAAAAAAGCTTTAGTAATGACAACTTACTTTCTCAAGAATATATTATTTTCCCAAGCAGTTCTCAGAGATAAAAGTCTTATGACTTAGTGAAGCAAGTATATATCCTAGGGAGAGATTATACTTTTAATTTCTGATTCAAATTCCTCTGAAGTGCAAAGAGCTCTATACTTGAAGCACTCCAGGTTTACCGTGGAAGGCAATACTCACATCATTTAGGATTTTAAAAAGAGCTTTGTTAGTTTGTTTGCATATTAAATTGCATGCATTAAACATGTCATGTGAGTTCCTACCTAGGAAAACTGGAAAATATGTTTAGTACCTCCCAGAAATACCACACCAAAAAATAAGCCAAGTCCAAGGCCATTGAAGTGAGGGCAGCCCTTCAGCAAAATCAAACCAAAACAAACCACCACACCACACTAGAGAGAACAGTTTAGAGATCCTCACAACTATCTTAGAAAAAGCAATGAATTACTAGCTAAAAATGCTACTTACATTCAAGGCGTCAGAGCCACTGAGTTCTGACTTTGTCTATCACAAGATGTTCCTTCTTGACAACTGTCATCATCCCACATTTCTGTTTTCCCATCTTCCACTGGTGGATGATATGGTTGTTCTTCACTTTCTCTGCATGTTTGTTGTCCAGTATGTTGGTCTGGTATTTCCATAATGTACTCAACCTCTTTTTCCCTTAATTTTGGTGTGTGTATGTCTAGGGTGTCTTTGGTTGAATCTTCTGAACTACTTTGTTCTAGGGTTGATTTCTGAAGTCTCACACTTCTCCTCGAAATGTCTTCAGGGCTTGTCACAACTGTTAAAGAATTCTCAGAAGTTAAAGGTATGTCCTTTGTTGTTTCTACAGTTGCATGAATTTCTGCAGACTCAGTTAAGGTAGCAGTTTTCACTATTCCTGGTTGCTTGAGCTCTTGTTCTTTACTTTTTATCGCTTCCTCTTTTACTGGAAGCTGTTGATCTACCTGCATATTTCCCAGAAGTTCAGGTAGAATTGTATCTGATGGGCTTTTCCCTATGGACTTAATGCTCTGCTCTGACTCAAGAGCAGCTGACTCTTCTGTTTCTGCAAGTTTGTGAACAGCTGACTGGATGGCATTCAATACAATTTTCGTGCTCTGGGACTCTATGATCACAGACTGAACAGCATGCTTCTGCAATTCCGGGTGGCTGGGAGACAGACAGTGACTGGAAGGAATACCATTGTGTCCAGCCTGCCCTGTGCTTTGGGACCACTCTTGCTCCTCTGATAGTCCATTCACAGAAGCACAAGTTGCTCCAGGCTTGGGTGCCTCCACACTACCAAGCTCTGCAGTCCCACAGCCTGAATAGTCAATATTAGAAACTGGGACCTCTTCAGAAGCCGTTTGCTCTGGTGTGGTTGCCAACTGCTGTACAGTTCTGGCTGTCATCTCTGCGCGTGTCACAGTTTCTGCCACGACATGCTCTCCACCTGCTGCAGCTGCTGGAGCCACAGGTGTTTTCTGAGCCCCCAAGCTTTCAGCTTGTGGGAAGGCTGAGTCAAAGCCTTCCTTTTGCTGGACAGCAGTTGAACATCCATCATGTCTTACAGCTTCCTGTTTTCCATATTCAAATACTTCTTTGGCTCCTTCCAGCAATTGCTCATTTTTCTTATCTTCTTTCTGGAAGCCTTGACATTTCAATGCTTCTGCAAGTTCTCGTCCTTTTCCCACAGTCTCTTCTCCAGCTAAGTTGCTGGGTGTTTCACATTTCTTAGGACTTATATCAGCAATAACAGCACTTCCATTTTCAACAATCTCTGGGTGTGTTGATGCTAAATTAGATGCCTCATCTGCTTCAATCTGCGTGGGAGCCTCAGCAACAATGGAAGGGCTCTCCAGCCGTGTTTCAGATTTGAGTACAGCACCTTCCACTTTCCTACTTGTGGCTTCATCACTCTTGGTTTCAGTGTTTGTATCTCTGCCTTGTGGCTCTAGGACACGCACAGGATCTTTTGCTGCAATGTCCCTGTCAGACCCATCACTCACACTCTGCTCAGCATCTACAGCTGCTTCTGAGCCAACTGTTTCTGAAGGAAGGGCAGAAGTTTTTTCCTTGCTCTGCAGCAGAACCTCAGGAACAGTGACTTCCGTGCTTTTTACTCCATTGAGCACAGCATTACCTTCCTCTCTTAGGGCAGGTGTCCTGCTAGGACCTCCTTTAGCACAAACTTGCTCTTTTGAGTCAGGAATTCCATCTTGTTTTTCAGTTTTATCAGAGACCACAGTGACAACTGCTTCTGTGCACTCTGGTCCCACAGTGAGCGTTGTGCCCTCTCCTTCAAGCTGCACAGGCTTTTCAGCAGTAAGCCCCAAGGATGAGGTTTCATCCTCTGTCTTGTCCTGAACCTGTGGAGAATTGCAACACTTCTGTGAAAAAGCATGCAAGCAGGGAGTGACCAGCAATGTGCTGGGTGAAAAACTACAACACCCAGAAGGACAACAGTTATGGGAAGAGCAAAAGGTGATGACGGGGATTAGTAGCTCACCAAGATCCCAGCTTGTGCTGTTTCTCAGGACATGTAGCTTATTAAACAAAGGGCAGCCTTAAAATTAATTAAAGGAAGGGACAGCTGGCAGCACTTGAAACAAAGACTAAGCAAGAAGATGAGGAAGTAGAGAAGAAGATAGGAATACGCCAGCCACACTACAGCATTTATATCTAACTACAGTATTTAAAGCTGGACATTGTGGTGTTGTTTCATGTCCTCCCTTTGCAGAGGTGTACTCAGCTTCACTTGTACTTCTGCCTGCAACTGAAGATACCATCCACTGTGTATGGATCACATCTGTATCTCAGGTGTTCATATATCATCTTCAATCACTTTGTGCAGTGCAGGAGCCTTAATGGCAATCATTTCAGTACCTCTGCATCTATGCACACCATCTCCCACTCCATTTCTGTAGGCACTGCATCCACCCCACCCTGCACACAAGCTTCAGTGCCTGCTGCTTCTAGACATCTGTGTCTCATGAAAATAAACTTCAGTTGTCAAACTTTTTCTTTGACAGATCAACCTTTGTTATATGCAATACTTACTGCAGCCTTTCCTTCTGGAGCACATGCATCTCTTGTCTCATCCAGTGTCAACTCTGTTAAGGGCAGTTTCTCTTGTGCTGAAGGCTCCTGCTCTGCAAACAGCTCTTCCTTGGGAATGATGGCTTTGATGCTGTGAAACTCTTTGTCATGTGATAAAGATTTCTCTGTAGTGCTCTGCACTTCATTTACTTCTTTATGGTCTTCTACACATCCCTGACATCCTTGTGTGCTTTCTTCCATCACAGAAGGTATTTCACTTTTCTCTGAACCTTCAGGTACAACACCCTCTTCAACTGTCTTTTGGCCCTGAATGCTTCCTGCACTTTGCTGGGACTGGGGGCCATCCTCTTTGTGTTCTTCTTCCAAGGACTGTTCAAGCAGAACAGTTTCCTGGCCTACAACATTCCCATCTTTAGCATCACCTTTCTCTTCTGACTCAAGTTCCTGTACTGTTGTAATTATAGTTTCTGTAACAGCTCTTTCACTAACCAGCTGTGTTACATCTGACTTTACTCTTTCAGCAACTTCATGAAGAACTTTTTGCGTCTGTTTGTCCAATTCCATCAAATTTTGTTCAGTGGCCTCTACTTCTTGAACTGGTGTAGCTTCCTCTGTAGTGTCTGGAGTTTCTAACAACTGTGAAACAGCAGAAACCATCTCAGTTGTCTCCTCAGCAAGGGACACTTCCATTGTTTCTTCAGCACAGGAAGCTTCTGCTGTTTCCAGAGCAGTCACTGCTTCAGAGGTTAGCTCCAGCTCACTTGCTGTGGTGTCATCACTTGCATCCTTTCTAGTATCTGGCACTGTCTTAGCAGCTACCACTGCATCCTCCACAGGGTGAATACCTGGTTCAGCTGTTTTTTGAGCTTCTTTCTCTTCCTCTTCTCTTGCCTGCTCAATGCACTCTGTCAGAGCAGCAGATATCCATGATGGTGACCTTTCCTCAATGCTGGTCACTGCCCTTTCTTCTTCCACAATGGTAACAGCAACTGCATGTACCAGCCCTTCGGATCCTTGCTCCATCCTCAGGGTCTCCTCTAACTTTTCTGCTCTCGGTTCCTCTGAGGTTTGTTCTCTCATTGCTTCAGCATCTTTTGCTCGTTGGGCTTCCATTTTCTCCTGTTCTGCTGCTTCATATTCAGATAAAGGAACAACAGCTGGAATATCAGAATCTTCTTCAGCTGTTTCTGCCATGTCTTCTCTTGCTTGTTTAAGATGAGCTGATTCTGGCTTTCCATCTGACTTTTTCTTCCTACGCCCAGGCATCAGTTTTCTAAATGGAACCCACGATTCATCTTTTCCAGGCTCACCATCCGATGTTGAATGCTCCAGGCTAGATCCCACAACAGAGTCTTCAGTTCTCTCTTCCATTCTGGTTTTGGATCTCCTTCTTGGAGTAACTAACCTTTTAAATGATTCCCACGTTGAAATACCTTCACTTTCAGATGGGCTTCCAGCTTGATCTGGGGAAGAATTCCCTTGCCCTTGATCACTCTCCTGAGAGCTAGTAAGAACTGCATCTGTTGCTGTTTCTTTGCTCTGTCCAGACTCTTCCACTTTTTGGCTTTCTTCATCAGATGATGATGACTTCCTGGCTCTTTTCTTTGAAGAGCCTACACATATAAAAGTTTCCCAGGACACAGAGGCATCAACTTTTCTTTTGGGCTCTTCTATAATCTTCTCTGGTTTCTGGTCAATCCCATTTTCTTTTATCTCTCCCTGATTTTCATCAACATTATTTTCAGTTCCAGATACTGCAACACTCTTTGTCTTATCAATTTCTTCTTCTTTATCACTTTCAGAAGGCCTTCTGACACGTTTCTTGGGAGTCACCATCTTTTTAAAGGATGCCCAAGGTGTCACAGTTTCTCTTTTTCGTTCCGCATCTGGAATTGTGGCATCTTCACTTTCAGTGACCTGCATTCCATCTGCGGGTTTTTCCAAGGAAGGAATTTCATTCATCTCCTCAGGAGAAGAAGCAGAACTCTCCCCCTTTTGTTCCTCTGGGCTCTCTGGGGAATCTGGTAAGTGCTGAATTGGTTCACCCTGTTCCCCTAGCTTAGACTCTTCTCTTTTACCTTTTTGCTTCTTTCCAGACAGTTTTTTCAATCCAGTACCTGTAAAGAGTTTCTTTAAAGGGCTGCCTTGTAGTTTAGTCTTTTCTTGAGAAGATAGGAGTTCTGCTTCACTTGTGATACCTTCTGGCGGCATCTTTCCAGCTGCCTCTTCAGAAGTTATTTCCACGGTTGTTTCATCTGGTTTGACATTATCAGCTGTCTCTGTGCCAGGTTTTCCCTGTAGTCCTTCATCAGTGGGTTTGACTGACTGTTGAATATCCTCTGTATCAACTGAATGTTCAGAAGTAGAAAATGACTTCAGTTCAGGTGCACTCATAGTTGACTTGGTTTCATTTTCTTTGCTTTCTTCCTTCTCTGTGGCTCTATCCAGAGCTTCTCCCTGTGCAATATCTTCTGCTGTAGGTGACATTTTCAATTCTGCTTCCTCTGTTTTTTCATCTAATGTCTCTTTCCCAACTAGAGCAGGTTTACTTCCTTCAGACTTTTTAAGCTGATCACTAGAAACTTCCATTGCCACAGATCCTGTTTCAAATGTCTCTTCAGAGGCTACTTCAGTTCTGTGATCTGTATCACACTTCTCCATTGACTCCAGTTTTTCTCCCACAGGTAGGATGTCTGAGGACGTTTTCAATTCTCTGTTCACACTGTCAGCAACAAGAGGTACCACTGACTTTGTTTTTAGTGATTTCTCTGTCACCTCACCATCTTCAGTTTTTTCTTCCTCTTTACCAAGATCTTCCGAGACTTCCACCAGTTGCCTTTCTTGATCATCATCTTTTTTTCCCTCTGCACTTTCTTTTACAGCTGCTGCTGCCGGGTCCTCTTTTTGTCCCTGCTCATCATGCTTGACTACCTCTTTCTTTTCACTTCCTTCTACTCCTATAGCTTCCGGAGTCTTTTCTGACTCCTGCATTTCACCTTCAGGTTGCTCCTTTTCATGCGCTTCAATAGTTACTGCTGTCACATTCTTCTCTTCATCTTGCTTCTCAGACTCAGGTTTCTCCTCCTTTTCACTGATTTCAGTTGTTAATGTTGTCCCTTCTTTCTCTTTGTCCTCTTCTTTCACAGGAGACTGTTGTTCATCTTCTTTAGGCTTCCTAAAACTCTTCTTTTTTCTAAATCCAGTCCATCCTTGAGTAAAAAGTTTTCTTAATGGTGATGCAGTTTCAGTGGCTAAGGCAGCTGGCTGAGAAGAAATCTCATTTGCTTCTGGTATTTTAGGAGATTCATCTTCTGTTTTTTCATTTTTTGGTGTATCTTTGGTATTGTCTTCTGCAGAGAGTTCATCCTCAGGCACTGCTGTTTCTTCTGAGCCAACTTCTTTTTGATCATCAGCTGCTTCAGGGACCTGTGTTTCCTTTTTTACAGTAAGCAGCTGAACTGGTTCTGATTTTCCTGTCTTTTCCTTCTTCACTGTGAATCTGAACCCAACAAATTTAAAAACCTTTTTAAAACCCAGATCATAAGACTGTGGCTCTGCCACCTGGTCTTCTGCAGCTTCTTCCAAAGCTGGCAACTGCTTAATTGAATGAGCATCCTCCTTCTCAGCATCTACATTGTCCTTGGTGCTCAAGTCAGATGGATTCGTCTCCATGGTTTCAGTGTCTTCCTTCGAAGTTACACTGGAATGTTCTGTTTGTCCAACTGTTTAAACAACAACAAAACCACAGTTAATTTCCTTCTAAATGTAATGCTATATTATACTTTTATGCATTTTTTTCTTATTACCAGTTTTCATAAACGTACTTGTTACATTACTACCTGTGTACCCTTTCTACATGCTACTAGTACATTCTTAAGAATTAGTTCTTGTTCTCTCATTTCTATAATTATTTTCCTTCTTCGTATCATTGTAGAATTCCTTCCACAGTTTATTTGCAAATGTGCATTTCAAGCTTATATTCTCTTACTCTATACCCTGATTTTGCAGTTCTTTTTGTACGGTTCAAGGGGTTTTTTTAACTTTAAGGCAAACTTAAGTCAGAAAAAAAATATTTCTATCACAGAATAATATATGCAATTATTCCTGAAGCAAAGCCCAATAACATGTCCATGCAGACAGACACATCTGAGGAAAGCCAATGAACAAAAAAACCCTGCAAACAAACAAAAGAAAACTTCAAGAAAGCCTGTTGACCTTAAAATAATGACAAAAAAAGAAAGCTTATTTTACAGCTCTGTCCCAAAAGAATAGTAATATGTGAAAACGCCCAAGGGAATTACCTGTTTTTCTGAAAACTTGCAACCCCTACAAAACAATAACAATATATTGCTTTGAAGATAATGAACCTTTGGAATTCTCCCATACAATATATGTATGAATGCAACACATACATAGATAGCATCACCATTTACAGCAATTCCACACTGCTTAAAATGAATGAGGTTGTTACTATGCAAGAAGGTAAAATCCTCCACTGCTCACATGTCTGCTTGCATTATCTTCTCTTTGAGGACAGTTTGTGTTTTTCCTTCAAGTTACTGGCAACCCCCCTCTCAGTCTTACTGGGATAATTTAAGTATTATTGCTCCTCTGGCCAACTCAAGTTCAGAGACTGGCGTGTAAATTAAATCTATGGCACATTCAAGACACCAAAAGATTCTTGGGTTTGGATGCTGCCAGGATTTCAGTTTAATATTGTTCTTGACCCTAGATTTTGTGTCAGGTGAAAGGGCAAGGCCACAAAGGAACGCACTCTTCTCTCTGACCAAACCTGTTATAGTGCCAAGATGAAAGAATAAAATTATTTTAAAATACTCAATGCTGAAGAGCAACACCCGAAAAGAAAGCATGATCCCTTTCTTTTAAGCTGTACAAGTACTACTTCAATCACCAGAGGCAGGAGGAGACAGCTTTACAAAGCATGTGATCATCAACTTCCCTGAAGAGATGTGGTTTTTATTTGAACCATCTTGAAACTGTCTCTGACTCTGCAGCTGGCCCTGCTTTGCTGAACACCTGATCTCCAGAGGTCCCTCACAGCCTCCAGCCTGGTTCTCTCTTAATAAAGAGCTGCTGCTTGAGAAGCACACAGACAGTGAAGGCAAGGTAAGGCTGGAACTAACCACACAATAAGCAAACAAAATCTACAAGGATACTAGCTTCTAACTGCTATGTAGAGGGCAAATTATGTTTCACTATCAGCAGACTACTGGTTGTTGTTTCTAAGTCAACATAAGCAAAACTTCTTGGTTTTCCTTTATCTAACAGTTTAATATTATTTACCTCAACTGTTAACTCCTAATTTAATTAAAAGCCTGACCTCTGCTAACATTCTACCTCCCCGAACATTTCAGACCAGAGATGTTTGAACTGAGAGAGAAGACAAAAGAGATATTTTGACGAAGAAGCCAGAATTTTTAGTCCATTGGTAATGTACCTCTTGCAAACACCAGAACAATCCACAAGCAAAATAACTCTTATCAACCAAACATTACGTTTTGTTTATTTAGTTGTATGTTGAGACTATACAAGGATAAAGTCAAGGAAGCACTTTTGTATCTGTGTTCATTTATTCCTAGCTCTGGAAATAAAGCCCTTGTCATTTCCATAGAATTATGGAATTTAACAAAAACTGTCAAAGGCTTAACGGGAATTCACAAAGTTAGAGGCACTTCTTCAGAGACTATCGCCAAAACATCACCTATTTTATATTTAGTAACAAGTACTTTAATATATTCTTAAGCTTGCTTACACTAAAATTTATTCTTTTGGCTTAATCAGCTATGAAGCTAAATGCTGATCATTTAACATTTAATAAAAATTTGCTCATGAGCCAGGCTTCTTAGCATCTCACCTGGAAACAAGGTCTATAGCCTTTCTGTTTGTCCCAGCCCTGCATTAATGCTAATGACACGTGAAAATCTCCACCTGACATGAGTTAGATAAAATACAGGGATGAGAGCAAGTGGGGAATGCTGGATCTGAGTGGGAAGGACCAGAAGAGCAGGAAGGCAGAAGGAAGTGGAGAAGGCACTTGGGACTGCTGAGCAACCAGAGACCTGGATTTCTATGGCCTCACCTTTTCTCTTGCAAACACTCCCTGGGAATGCATGCCCTTCATCACTGAAAATCCTGACGTTTCAAAAAAATTGTAAAAAGGTGACATTTCTTCTTTTATTTATTCCAAATTTTTCCTAATTCCCTTAAGGAAACATCCCTTTGGAAGTTTCCTTCCAGATTTGTCCCAAGCCAGCACAGGTGTTAAGCGTAAATTCAGTGTTTAAGATGAGTTTCAGGTATTACAGATAAATGGGATACTGTAAGAGCGGAATGATAAAGAATATGAATAAACGAGACATTCCATTTCCAAAGAGAAGTAAGATGTACAAACAGTATATAAAGGCGTCTATTCATATTTAGGATAAGCATTTGAATGGTTTTTGCTTATTCTGTTTATAAAATGATGTGTTTATAACACCCTAAGATGAAGGCCACGTCTCTGTAAAATGTTTTGCAGGTGAAAAGAGCCATGACTATTACAAAATCTGCAGGTATGGGTATGCATTAAGATAGCAAATGCAATCATAGAAGTAGAGAACATAGAGTTTAGAGGCAGTGATAAGCTTTCAAAACTGTTAAATCAAGCTGACAGTAACTAGGTCTTAACCTTTTGAGTCTGTCCAGAAGACACATTACCTTGCAATACTTCACTAAACACAGTCCAAAAAACCCAAAGTAATAGAAATATCGACTGACTGATTACATGTTTATTAATACCAGTCTGGTAAGTCACAGCTCTGCTACAACATCTCATGCTTCCATCTCTCCCTCATGATGCACAGATGATAGATATGCTTACAGACCTAGCCCAAGCACTACCCCTTCAATTCCACCAGAGGATTTAACCTGTCCAGAAGGTATTTCATTCCCAAGATAACATTCTGGCTAAGCGACCTGCTGCTGTTGCACCCTGTCTCTCCTTTGTCTCCTTCTTTAACATTTGAAAACTCTGGAAGATTCTTTAAAACTGAATTTCTGATGCCCTGCCTCAGCATTTCAGGAAAGGGGTGCCATTCAGGAAATTTGCCTGCATGTTGCCAGGAGGCTGCCACTGTTGTGTGACAAAGCTCCAGTCCCACGAATATCCAAGCTGTACTTTCACAATGTATACACCCAGAACTTTATATTTAGCAGCTGGATTCTGTAGTGATGTTTTTATTAATGACACTTCAGTGCACAAACACTGCCAGTGCAATTCTGAATGCAGAAAGATTTAGAAGTTACATACACAAGGCATTGCTGGTCAGAGTTCTGTATCATGTCACTATCACAGCTATTCTGGCAAGACAACCAGCACTTTCTGAATTAATTCAGTGGTTTTGAAAGCACCTTTAAGAAACATCAGACAGGCTCATCCAAACAGCTACCAGAAAACAAAACAAATACAGTAAAATACTGATATGAATAACATTTCCTTAAGTCTCTCCTGAGCAGGGCTGTACTTTACCAGCTAAAACTTAGCCAAGGAATAGAATACAAAAAAAATATACCTAGAGAAGGTGATAAAGATCAGGGGTGGTATCATAAAATTGATACTTTGCTGTTTAAATCCACTATGGCTAAGGACCAACACTGAAATTCTATTTTAACTGCTTACGTACCAGTTAACCTTTCAAATATTTTTAATTGAATCAAGGTGCTGCTCATGTTTTAGTAACTGCAACTTTTATTCTGAAAGAAACTTTCAAAACTGATAGTCTTGAGGACTCAAAGGTGTTTGATTTCACAATTTCATAGGTATTTAGTCCACTGTAAGAGCTTATTTCTATTTTCTCAGGAGCATGCTGATCAGTTGTTGGAGAATTAGTATTTTCAGAATGACTGACTTCCTGTCTCATCCCAAAATGAATAAATGAATTAAAATAATAAAATAAATATAATAAAAATAATAAAATAAAAATAAATTAATTAAAACCAAAATGAATAATTAATCTCTTCTTTTTGTAGACTGACAGACACTGTTGGCAGTGCAGCTTAACTGCTCACAGCTCTCATCTCTCTACAGAAGTGAAAATGTGTCTCTCCCTTGGTAGCTGCCAAAGAGTTAAAAAAAAAGCACTCTGACTGCAAGAGTTAAATCCACAGCACTTCATGTGCTCCAAGTCAACCATGTCAACATCTGGAGTTGGTTGACTTTTCCCCCTAAGGATTTGCAGCACAGCGCTGGATTTTTTCCATGAATTCCCTACATTCTCAATCTCTCAGATGGATGTGACACACACCCAGCGCCCACCTTGCAAACTCCTCTGGCCACTGCAGCGCTCTAGAGGGCTTGTTGCTGTTTTCATTTATTCCGTGTTTAGGGCCAAATTGTGCTTTTGGTCACATACACAACTCTCACTCAGTTCGCATGAGTGAAAGCAAATGCTGCAGGTTTTTTTTTTTGTTGTATTTTACAATCATTTGCCTCCATAGTGTCTAGATTTGCTACAAATACAACTTGTAAAGGAAAAAAAAACCCACAAACAAACAACAAATCACCAGCTACTGCTCTGAAAATCATGACACAAACAGAAGGCAGCTAAAATGTGAACCAAGCTTGTATTTGTCAAATGCAGTCCTCTCTTAACTGCACAATTCTAATTATCATTAGAAACATTAATAACAATATAAAGAAAGGAAAAAAATTGGTACAAGCGGGTAATTAAAAACCAAAACACAGCTTAGAAATTACAAAATCTTTGAAAAACCTACCCTAAAGAGATTTATTTAGAATAAAGTGGCTGTTTGGAATTATTTGTGATATTGAGCACTTCAGCATTTAAAAAAAAAAAAAAAGAATACCAATCTGTACTTTAAAGTTTCCACTGCAGAGCGTACAAATTGCGCATTACACCACAAATTCTGGTTCTTTTAATCACAAGTTTCAGAAGGTTGGGTTTAATAAATCGAACACAGTACTCACTTCAGAGTAACAAAATAACACAGAAATATGATTATCCTCCTAACAATTTAAATTTTTTAACTACAACTGTGACATTGCTGCTTCCTAACAATGTGTTTTCCGCACATTCTTCCTTCCTTTGCCTGCTACACACCATATTTATTTCCACTTCGATGTACAAACGATTCTTCCATAGAAAGCACATAGTACATCGTTCTCCTTTCTATTCACTCAATTTTCCAAGGACTGACTTGCCATGTTCATTGCAAGGAGCAAGTTCTTTCAGATTAATTAAACAATGAGGGAGGATTTACAGAAATTTTTGCATGCTAAATCTCACTGTGAATCCATGCAACTCATGAGCTTTTCAACCATTTTCAACCACATTGTTATTTTAAAGCTTTAGAAACAAGTACTATTTAATCTTCAGTCCCCTGGTACTTCGGTGGCAACTGAAGAGATAGCTGAAAAATCTCACGTATTTTTGTGTTCATTTTTTAAAACAGAAAAAAGGAACAAGCTGCAAAATATGTTATTTTTCATGGCTTAGAGCTCCTATAGAAAGGAAAAGCCGCATCCCCAGAAAACATCATAGAAAATTAACTGAAAAAAACCCAAACAAACATCCCCCCCAATACACAATCATTTCCGCTGTGATGCTGTAACATTCTAACGTTCCTCAAAAATCTTTATTTTTAGAAGATTTTAATTTAGCTGTACTTGTCTGCTCCAACCCAGAGCTTCTTGAATTCCAATTCTGAGCCCAGCCTCTCAGATTCTACCAGGAAAAGTTATGTATTTCATTTATTCAAGATTAAGATATTTCCTTTTTTCATTTCAGTGTTTCAAGAAACAGCCCTGAAAATCAGAAAACAGTATAGTTCTTTTTAAAAAGAAACAGAAGACTTTTAAAGCCAGAAGGGTCATTAGCTATGGTGGATATAGTTGCTGTAGTTAAAAATTCTTCATTAAATACACTCACAATAATAAACTGCTCTCAGACCAGCACAGCTGTTCTGTTTGGGAACCAAAACAGCATGCTACAAATATTTATGAAATTTCATGGTTAGACATGCTGTCCACATCTCACATTCAGTGACTTGGTTCTGCTTCTTAAAATAAAATTTATTCACCAAGCGTAAGATAGATGCAACTCCAGCACTTGGGTATTGAGGGGAAAAAAATTCATGGCTCCATTAGCAACGAGGATGGGATAAGCAACACAGGCCAGTAGACACTGGGACATTTTTGGCAATCCCTAATGATTAATGAACAGTGAAAGCAGATTGAGTTTTATTCTTTATCAAAACGACCACATAAAGACTAATGTAAACATCGCAAACTCACCACAAAGGAGATGAAGCTGCATCTGCACTAATTAGACACACTGACAGCTTAATACACTCCTTCATACCAATACGCAGAGGTACTCTGTCCCTTCGAAGAAATGGTAACACATACTACAAGCTAAATGCAGTTCCTGCAAAATGTACTATAGAAGAAGCTGTGCTGCAGTGAAAATCCAAGATTCTTCCACAGGAATTATTAAATAAGGAAAACCTCAAACGATCAAACCCATGCAAACCTATAAAGACACTGCTTTTGAAAAACAGTTTAACCTTTAATTGCTAACAATAAAAGGAAATAAAAAAAATAGAGAACCCTTGAGCAAAAAGACTCAGCATGTGATAAGCTCATTAAACATCGAGTTTAATGAAAACCCTATTGTAAACAGCAGTAGGATATCTCCTCCACTACTCACTGATTCAAATCACGTACAGTCCTCCCCAGGGCCCGTCCCAAATGGAGCCGCACTTCTACAGGCTTTGTTGTCGATATGTATTGTAAAGTTCAAGTATTTTGCATGAATAAACTCCCCCTATTTGTTGCATTCATTCACTGGCTCTAGCAAACAATATACAAGAGGGTAATTATAAACACAATTAAATAAAGATTTCCTAGATAGCTAGAGCCATACATCACCAATCTGATGAAATTCCAATGCAAATTTGCTATCTTTAGGGGAAAAAAATAACACAAAAAAACCGGTGTTTGTTTATTTAAACCTCATAATAGCACTTTGTCTCCCAGAGAAAGACACAAGTTTGTGCAAACCCAGCAGTGCGAAAACGTTTTTTCTTTTAATTCTTTGCTCCTCCAAAATTCGTCTTTTCAGAAAGCCCAATTAGTTTACGGTATTAGCTCTCAGCTGTAGTGGCTTGTGCGCTAATTCCTTAAGTAAGATGTGCGGAGTTCAGTGCACACAGCATCGAGTTTTTGGTACAGCAGGCTGGGATCCCGCTGCCCCCCATACACATACACACTCACACCCCTTGCCACGGCGCTAATCCCCTCTGAATTCTGCTTCGTTAAGATACAACAGCAATAGAGTAACAGCTTCATTTCTCTCACGCAAATAGTTTTACAACATATAAACGACGCTAACTCCCCTATTTCCTCCAATTTCACCAAGTTTAGCTTTCAAGGTATTTTATTGCCTTATTGTTCGATTGACGTAAAATAGCACCATCAGTGCGGTCTCTACCTTTTCTTTCTATTCCCCAATTTCAGATACCAGGTGATAGCCACGTCCTGCAGAAAAACACCCAGTTAGCATCTCCACATTCATAAAGCCTCGTATTACAGGTACCAAAGCGTCCGTCCGATTGAGGCGATATCAGACTTCCTGAACTTTCCGAAACCTTCGCTTGGAAGCGGCTCTCACTCAGACAGAAATTCTTAAGCCAGACCTTTTAACTCCGAACCCTGGTGGCTCCGAGGCGCACCGCCGCAGCCCCGGGATGCTGATCCCACCCAGCACACCGCAGCCCGGCAGTGCCACACCGCCTTACCCGCCATGGTCACTGTCCCCAGCATGGCTGAAGCCACACTGACTCCACGAGCCCCCTCTCCGAGGTTCCTCCTCCCGGGGGAGCGGGGCAGCCCCAGCCGACGGCAGCGAGAGGGAGGCGGCCTGGCGGCAGCGGCGCTTCCACCCCGCGGCTGGCTGGACGGAGGGATGGCTGCCGCAGACGATGCCTAAGGAAAGTCTGCCTGTCGCAGGGCTGGGCTCTCTCTCGCCCGAGCCCCACGGAAGCTCCCCCCGTCCCGGACAGCCCCGTGCCCCGCCCGGGACCGCCCCCCGCCCGCCCGGCTCTTCCCACCGCCGGCCGGCACAAGCGCGGTGCCTCACAAGGGTCCGTCTCCAAGTGTCGCTTCCAGCCTTTATCTCCCTCGGCCCCGAAGGGAAGAGGGCCGGCTGCCGCTCTCGAACCAGCCCCGCCTGCTTCAAATGCCTTCCCGGTGCAGCTTCCCACAAAGCGTCCACTACCAGCCTCAGCAGATGCTGCTTAAAGCACCATGGATTTTGTCCCCCATAAACAAAACCTTCTGTTTTTCCACAATGAAATATTTGCTCCTTTGCCTTCCTGTGGGGTTGGTTTGGTTTTTTTGTTTTGTTTTGTTTTCATTTGTCTTGAGGGTTATTTGGAATTCTCTACAACCTAATTACTCATAAATTGCCTTGAATTCTGCTGTCAAGAGTTTCATAACCGTGTTATGCCAGATACTCGTAGTATAATAATGCTCCTACTGATGGTAAAAAAGGGATGCAATATGATAAAATGTAAAGGCTCTGTATCTAATACAGGTGTCCTGTTACAGTGACAGTATTTCTATTTTGATTATAATTATTATGTGCAATATCTCCGAAGTTCTGATAGTACTTTGAGCCTTCACCTCTCTGTCAGAGCCAATTTCCCAGCCAATTTCCCAGAATATCTGGTTAATTTAATTTTATAGTGGCAAGTTTAATGAGTCTAGATTATCTCTCAAGTGGTCTTCTAAATGCAAGATTCAAATATGATGGTGAGAACCAACTGACCCAAAAAAGTTTAATCATAAATGCTCCTTTACTGTAGGCAAACACTTGTGTTGTTTCAGTGTTTGGTGCCACAATGCTTTACTTCTGAGTTTAGACTTGAAAGCAAGGTGAAATGTGGAGAACATGAAGTGGAGAACATGAAGTGTAGCGCTAATATGGAACATTTTTCTATGTGGAAAGATTTCTCTGCATGAAGCAACTATATACCTCTTCTCCACCTTTATTCATCTGCCTAGGGACAGATGAGGCGGACCAGACTGTCTAAGGTCCAGAGTGGACGTAAACATCTGAACATAACCTTTACTTAGACCTTTACTCTTTTCAGTGCTCAACTGACAAGTTCTATTTGTCTCTATAAATGATGTCATTTTCAGCTATCGTTACCAGCAAATACATGCTGTATCACATTCATAAACAGATTTTCTTCTTCCAAGAGCAAACACATAGAACTGTTCCACTTCACATAAATAACGCAACCATGTAGACTTGACTTCACTGACAACAGTGACAAAATTACAAGATTTTGTCTCACAAGACAGGATTACAACAGGACTATCACACAACCACAGGAGATATGATTCTCAAAACAAAACCAAGGTTTTTCAGGCAGCCTACTTAAATCCAAATTCCTAATGCTGTGTACATTCACATCATGCCATTACAACTGGTTACAAGTAATTAACTACCTGCACTCAGAGGGAGCTTCTCACCTCTTCATTACATATCCTAGGAATGTGATTTCCATACAACTGAAACTACAACCCAGGATTTTTCAAAAATAATTATAATCTTTGACTATTAACTTAAAACTCATGCCCCTTTAACAGCCTTTTCTTTTACTGGAATCCAAAAGCTGAATACCAACATGAAATCTTCTGACACTACTTCCAAACATCAGGTATTTTCTCTTCCTTTATGATTCTTTTTGCGAGTATTCTCCCACATCCCTGTTCACCTAAGAGTAAAATTTTAGAAAACTGGAGTTTCATGAAAAATAAAACAAGTTGCATCCCATTTTTATAGTGTCAAAAGCCCCTACTGATATGATAAAAAAAGGCACAAAACCTCAGGATACAATATAGTAGCCTTCTACTGGGATAATAGCATTATGGAAATTCATCTAAAGATAAGATGAATTGCTTTTACTAGGATTCAAACCCTAGAGTATGCCAAGGGATACACACATGCCTTAAGCCACTCTACAGGCTGACACTGAAGATAGTGCCACATCTACCTTGTCCCCATCCCTTCCCTGCTCTGCACCACCAGCATTAGATGCCTGCTCGGACTGAAAACCAGCCCTCCCTCTTGCCATCCTGCCAAGAGTCAGCAGGCAGCAGGACTGCTGAAGCAGATATCTCAATGCACGCCTGTGAACAGGAACAGAGGGAAGCAAGAAGAGGCTGATGAGAGCAGGAAAGGTGAGCTGCCAGATCTACGCAGGAGAAAGAACAGCACGTTCCTGACTGTGCAGAAAGGCAAGGGAGACATTCCCAAGACAGAACACATAGGGACGCCTATGATGAGAAAGGTTTTGTGGTCTAAATGCAAATTTGATTAAAAGCTGTAGGAAAGGGAACTTTAATCAAGGTAAATCAAATGGATTAGCACCCTGTCCCTTCCTCTATGAGTTCAGAATCATTTATCATTAACATCCCTAAGGAATTAACATAAAAGGATTTCTGCCTTATGAAGGATGGGACAGGCCCATGCAGTTGGAACTAACAAGCAAAGTGGAAGCTGAGCTATTCCTAACACGTGGATGGTCAGGAGATGAGCAGAGGCACTCAGAGCTGAGGATGACCCCTAAGTGGGAACAGGTGGGCATCTCCACCACTGACACCAATATCTTCAGTCCACAAGCCATTTGCCATCTGAACTCCCTCCTACAGAGAAAACATCTCCCACAAAACAGTGCCCTAGAAGCACCTGAGCAGCAACAGATCACTTGAGTAATACTTGTTCAGCAGCAGACAGCTAGTCGAGCCCCATTTCTACTTCTCATCCCATTTAGCACGCAGGCCTGTATGATAGATCTACTGATCAAAGTTTTTACTTACCATTTGTTCCTGCAGACTCTGTTTGCTCTCTGGGCGGTTCTTGGAGTGGTGAAGGCACCTCTGACTGCTGCCCACCCAGTTCCTTAGATGCTGTAACAGCTCCCAGCTGCAGTGGCTCCTGTGGTGAGGCATCATGCTTCACATTGTCTTCACTAACATCAGGTACTGGTAAACTTGCATTTAAAGCCTGCATGGTCAAACATTGATTGAAGGACGGTAGTAGAGAAAGACAAAGAGAGAAGTAAAGAAAAAGAAAGCGTCAATATTAGGCTGGATTCTCCCCCCTCAACCCCCACAGAATATTGTTCTTTCATTCCCATTTTGAATGTATACAGGCAAGCAATTTTAACTTTTATTAAATAAAAGTATTTCTGTGAAGAAAAAAAATGAAAACACATAATCTAGGACTATTTATCTTTCTTCTCTCCCATATGAAATATGTGAAAGCAGCAGGTCTTACAGACAATGGCCTATAACCCTGTGTAGAAATTGGTTTCCTCCATGAAGGAGAACTTCAGGATAAGGTGAATATAACTGATGGAAAGAAATTCTTTATTCAAAGTGTCTGAAACAACTGCTCTGGTACATGAATGAATCCTCTCTACAATACAGCCTTCAGTATTGCTCCTCTACTGATGTGCTTATCTTATCATCATCAACAATACAACTACAAAGAAACTGAACTATTCACGACAGAAAGAAGAATACATATGGATTTCCCACAAGGGAATGAGATTAAAAATAGAATTCTTGGACCTCTCTTATTAGGCAGAAACTATTACAGGAGGGAAGAGCTTTGCAATTCTTTGGGACTCTGCTCTATATAGCATTTGAAGTATTTTTTCTAGATTTGCTAATATGTGAATAAAGAAGAATCTGTTTTCCAGCTTCCACACTTGATAAATTTTGATTATTTTCTGAATTTGTATTGGATTGCCCTATAAGAAGGAATATACTTTCACGAGCATATTTTTATTTTAGAAGTACAAAATGTGTTGGGGTCATTATAAGGTACTTAATTACCTTTAAATTTATTGATTACTCTTTATTTAATGAACTAGCTCTCCAACCAATTCTATTACCTTCCAACAGAAGCCATTTCAACGAATTAACCATTATTCCTGAAGCGAAGGTTTGAAGTTCCTCTGGTGGAACAGCAAACCTTAATTATGTATCATTGTCTTATGACTCATCTGTACTCCCAAAATACTGAAGCCCTGTTAATTAACCAAAGGTACCACAGACACATTACACTGAAAGATGGGATCTAACAACCACACGCCTGAAACACCAAACTGGGATCAGGAAGATGCCACATTCCTGATGACTCTCTTCCAAACCCCCCTATATAAGCCTCCTGAACAGGGAAATCTGTTTGTTTCTTTTCAGTAGTAATTAGCCTGCTGCAACAGAATTTCAAATCAACAGACAAATCAACGGATACAGAATCCAGGAAAAGGGCTTTCCTCTTAATCACTGGAGTCTTTTCACATGCTGGGTGAGATCTGGGAGAAGCACTGTACCCCACTTCCACAGGCAATGAAGTGTGTGCATTCAGGTTCCCAATTTTCAGTTCAGTAGCCCTTAATTAAGCCAAATTGTTTCCACCCGGTGTTGTTGTGCTCCTCAAAGCTGCCTTTCACAGCCACATAATCCACCTCACAAAAAAGGATCCCATTCTGCTCCACTGCCAATACCACAGATGGAATAATCTGGCTTCAGAGTTTTCACATGCTGAGACCAGATATTAAATAGAAGAAATATGGAATGGATCAACACTCAGATTACATTCCCACTTCTCACATCATCCTTCCCATAAATCTAAAACACAGGGACTCAGGAGGTATAAAGACACCACACTACCGAGCAAAGACACGTACACCCTGGGAAGCTCCACTGCAGTTGCACACAGAGTTAGCCGAATGGCAGTAACTGATTAAAGACAAGCAAGAAAATCAGACACAGAAAACAACAACCTAATTTTGAAAGGGCTTTAAGATTCTTCTGTACTAATGTAGTAGAGGACCATTACTATTTTTTTAACAAGTTTTACTGATTCATTCTTGAAGGACAACTGCTAATCCTGCAAACTCAAGAACAACCTTAACTTGTCTGACTCTCAAGAAACTTGGTGATCTGAAGAAAAAGCCATGGATGACTATTTCAAGATGACACTCGGAATTAGCACCAACAATTCTTTCAAGTCACAAGAAAGGCAACAGCACTGAGTATCTTCGCACTCCTATTCAAAGATTTCTCTGCCTTTCTTTCCAAACCTCCCCTGGGCAGCAGATTTTAAAACCAGTCCCATGTACAGACACGTACACAGTGGACCATTTGCTCAATAAGCACCACTGGACTCTGCAAAGGACCAGAGCATAGAGGTACTTGGTACCAACTACAACTTGTCTCCTTTTCAAATTGAGCATGGACTGTTACAATAAAATATTAACAATGCTAGTACTTGCTATTACCCCAGCTCTGAATTTTTTCGACAGTTTTGGTGCATTCAGGAAAAACAACTTTATATAATCCTAAAGGTTTGTGATTTCAGGCCAAAATTCAGAAGTCACTGGGTCTAGCAGATAACTCTTTGGATCTGTTAAATGTGCAATACCTTCCAGTATGAAAAACAGAATTAAATATAAAACATCACTAAATGTAAGACTATAAACAGTTTTTTACAACCAGCCAGTATAATTATAATCCCTGTTCACTCTGCACATAAATTCAGTTGTGGAAGCAGAATCCATCAGTCACAACTGAGTAAAAAATGTAAATACATGGAAAACCTCAGTATTTTCAAATCTGACCAAACCTGCAGTATAACCCTACCTTTTTACCCCAGTCTCTTGGGAAAGAGTTTCATGTGATTCTTGGCCTTGGGAAGGCAAACTTAGATTTTCAAGTGCTCTGCTTTAAATAATTGAATAATCAAAACTAATAAAACAATAGTATTTTTTCCAAATTAAAACATGTGCAAAGGAGAAGAAACCTTTGGGGAGTTTGTTACGTGAAAGGAGACATAAAAGCATCATTAGTTTTAAAAAAAGAAAAAAGTCTTACGTTCTAAAAAAAGTTGCTCTGGGTCTTTATGAGGGTCAGTGCAGTCTGTCCCACTGCATTAGTCCTCAGAAGAAACTAATTTCAGTTTTCCTTCACATTAACTGCTTCATTTCTCTGAAGGGATCTAAACTGCAGTTTAGTCCAATTATATCTAATTTGGTGAACAGTGTTCTTAATTCCATTGAGAATAGTTGTAAAGCTTAAACAAATACAACATCAGAGTTTAGAGCGATGGATGAAAACAAAATATAGAAAGACAAAAATTAATGGTATTAGGAGTCTTTCTGTTCATCTTTATGCATTTATCTACAAGTAATGAGACATCGCATTTGGCAGGTTTACCAACATTTATCAGTTTTTTGTGGCACACATTCATTACACTCCTTTGATTATTCATTTATGAATGTGTTGTCTCAAACACAGGAGAAACCAAGAAGTACTGGTTATCCAGTTCACTGATCTTTCAGCTTCTTCATTCCCAAAACAAATGGCCATTAGCAAATCAGCACTCCAGTTTCTGTCAGGCCATTACTATACATCCAGCATGTATTTTTTTTAATATTTGCCTCGTATTCACCACAAAGATGGAAGCAAAGGGCAGACACCCAGCTAATGAGACTAAAATGCAAAGGGCTTGTTGCCCACGTCACTCTAACCAAGAGCAGCTTCTGCTCCATCTTGCATCCAGCAGTGGGTCCAACTGTTAGATCCCATCAAAATTGAAAATGGGCAAATTAACATGGGCAAATGACAAATTGCAGGAGATGTGGATGAACTGCAGGGCCCTGATGCTTCCTTCAGGCACAGTTCCTGAGACATTAGCAGCACCCAGCCTCTTTCCCCACCAGCAATCACCATCATTCCCAACATTCCTTGTACCAGACCCAAATCATTCCAGGGATTCCTCACACCAGGCCCAAACGTACCAGAGTTAATTTTGCCTCATTCTGTTAATCCTGCTACACTGATTCTACATTAGATTACCAAAATAGCCAGATCCAGCTGTCTGAGCAACTGAGCAAACGAACATAATGGTCTCTAATATTTTTCCTGAAGTTTGATTTTGAAACTCTGGGAAAAACTGTTGGTGTGCTCAGGGGGTCTGCTCTTAGCACATGCTGCTTCATTAAAAACAACTTCAAACACCAACACTTGGGAAAAGAAAAAGAATTGGATCATTCCAACTCTTTGTTCACAGCAGTTTGTCTTGTTTTGCATTAGCTAAACATTGGAGGTCTGTGGGATACTGCAAGTTCCAGGTGAAAAAAACACAAGGCCCTTCCTCTGTAAGGCACATAACAGCACACTTAATTTCATTACCTTATATCTGTCTCCTGCAGACAAAGCCAAGAATTTTCTCCACACCTTTCATCTCCTCATCTACCCTCTTCTCTCCCAATTCTCAGTCTGACTTCGCTGTGACACCTCAGAAATCCAAATGGAAAAAACAAAGCACCCAAAACACCAAAAAGTTTCTACACCCAATTCATCTCTGTGATCTCTTTTTGCAACCTGTGAAAGAAGCACTAACCCCAATCTGTTATTCTCAAACCTGATCCAAACTGAGCTCCTTCCCAGATCTCATCCCTTTCAGCTCTTTCAGACACCACCTTATGGAAGTATTCCACAGGTACAGCTCACCCAGGCTCTCAGGACCAGTCAGAACAACGACTGAGCACAAACCATTTTCCTCTCAGCAACCACACCCATGCTAGCATTTCCAGCCTGGAGGACTTTCAAAGTCCCGACGCTACTCTTTGCATCTCTTTAGCCTCTACCATATCACACGCAAGCTAATTGCCTCGGCTTTCTAAGTGCCCGGCCACTCCCTCTACCACCTCCCTCTTATCTCCGATACGATTAGGGGGTTATTTCACGCTTTTGGTGCCGCTATGACACCAATTTCCATTGTGCATTTTTTCAATTACACATTTTTATTCCTTCGCCCCAGCCACTCCACAGGCATGGTCAGCCCTCCAAACCTTACTACTGAATTGCACCAGTCTTTCCCTCCCCAGCTGGAAGAGAAGTATCTAATGGGAATCAGACCCTGATAAACCAGGGGAACCCTGCAGCCTCAGACCAAATGTCTCCAGCTGGGGCTCCCAGAGACACAGTCTAGGGACTTCTATTGAATAAGCTTAATTTCACCATTGCAAACGTAGTATTTTCAGGCTGACTCAGTTCCCTCACCAGAACGCAGTTGTTTAAACAGCAGATGTAAGTCTGCCCCAGCTGTTATTTGTCAGGCACTCGGACAATAAGACACTCTGACATCTCAGTTGGTAACCTCTTCAGAAGAGACAGTTTCAAATATTTACTGTCTAGCACACACTTGCTCTCATTACAACACAGGTAGCATAATCAAGTTACTACTCAGAAATGGGAACCATCCCAAAAACACTGAATGACTTGCTGCTCAAGTGGAGGCCCTTGCACACCAGCAAGCCAGGAATCCAGCACATCACATTTTCAAGCCATCAATCCCCATTAAAATATTATCTCTGACAAACCTAGGTTTTGGTGCAAGAATAGTTTATTAGCGTATGCCCATATTTTCCCAAATTCTCTCTCTGGAAGCTTCCCTACACTGTTTCTGGTAGCTGTTCCAACAGCTCTTTTTGCAGGGCTGCAAAAGGAACCCTGTACTTAAAGCTGGCACCTTGAACTTATAAATAAAAGTGGCGTATGCATTATTGTCACCATTAGCTGTGATGTTCGTAGGATGATACAGCTATCCTGGCATTGCCCACATGGCTTGAAGTCACCTTCAGCCCCATGGGAGGGCACCACACTGGCATTTTTTCCATATCTCTGATGCTTAGCATCAAAATCAGAACTTGACTGAGAGCCACATCACTGCTTTGAGCAGAGAGGGTGCTCGCAAAATGGAGACACCCAAACCAATCCAGTCACATGCTGCCACCAACAGAAGTGTCACCCAGCTTCCTGTCCAACTCTGGACACAAGATCCTGACTGCTCCCCTGTACCTGCTGTGTTCCAGAAGCCAACATATCTCACTCAATCAGCAGAGAATGACCTTACCAAAGAAGTGGAACAGTTTTCCAGGGGCTTAGCTCCCTGAACATGCTCACACACTGCCTGGTGCAATACAGAAGCTGCAGGTTCTCTGGGGAGGAGGCAGGAGCATATGAACCACCTCACCAGACATCTTTACGGCTTTTGTCAGTTCAGGACACCAAAGATTTGTCTTAGTCTTCCTCAAGACCAAAAAGATCTTGTTCCTACTTCTAGCAATATTGAAATCTGGTAAATCCTTCTCAGGCCAAGCTTCAGGCCCCTGTGCTGCTCAGAACAGTCTGCCCCTGAGGTTTCTATGAGTTTTCACCAACAGAAGTTCTTTCATTTCCTCTCCTGCCCTGCTAGAAATGCTTGCCTTGTCCTGGCTCTTGGTCTAACCTCCACAACGTAGGAATCAAATGAACTCACAAGCAGATCAGGAAAATGGTTCAGCAAGAATAAATTTGAGTTTCCTGAAGGGTTAGTGAGTTTAACCTGCTTATAGAAAGGCAAGGTTAGGACACAAAACAGCCAAGTGAGACTGTGTTGTCTGAGGAAAAACAAGGAAGAACAGGGGAGGAAAAAAAGGAGGAGGAAAGAGCATCATCACAAAAATCATCCTTCTGTAGAATCATACCCTGCCCCTTGGTTTCAACAGAACCTCGGGTACCAATTCACAAATCTGATTAATTCAGTTCAGGCAGCTGAATGGATCCACCAGGATCTCACACTTCCCTGCAGAGGTGGCCTCCCACAGTGGGGTGGCTATGCAAGATAAGGAGCAGCTCCTCCACTGCCAAAGTTTTAAGTCTTGTATGCTACAGTAAAGAAATCCACCCGTTTCGAGTCCTAGTACTGTAACAGGCTGGAAACTCTGGAGTTGCTCTAAGTGTAGTTCACTAGGAACTTTTGAGAAGATGGGGTCAACAGCTGGGGTAGTCACCACATGAGCCCACATTTAACCTGCTGTGCTCACAAGCCAGCACCCAAAGGCCCCTAAATATCCCTTGCTCTGTAGACCAAGTGCTTTCCAGAGTCCCTGGGCTGTAGAAGTGAGCAACACCAAAACATACACCCTCTCTTTCAGTAACCAGGACACACAAAAACTGCCATCTGGCCAAAGAGTCACATGTGAGTAACAAAACAGCCTAATAACTATAAATTTGTTCCTTTCTCGAAGAAAAGGCAAAGAGGTTTCCATCTTGTAAAAAAATGCAACTACGTCATGAAAAAAAATTAATTAAATATTTCAAGGATTTCACATCACAAGAGAAAGCACAACTTCTCTGAGATTTTATAGCCTGTATAAGACTAGTTGCTTAGACAGTTTATTTGTGATTGCCTTGCCAAGGCTCACTCAAGTTGGATTCCACTGAAGTCAATTCCCAAAGTTTTTCTTCTAAAAGGGTTGTAATAACCATTTTAATTTGGAAAATGCAAGAAAGAAGACCACCCTCCAAAAGACTCCCATTTTATCTTCCACAAACAAATTAGCTACCTGACAGATTTCTCCAGAGGCATTGCAAGACCTGTTAATTTTCAAATTCAAAGAGCTGGAAGGAATAATGATGATAAACTGTATCACAAATCTGCATGGATTTATTTTACCTTAGTAAGACAGACTAAATGAGACACTAAAAAAGTATTACTAAACTTCATTAAAACTTATTTTTCTTTTTATGCAATGTAATGGAAGGCAAAACCAGCTGTTTTAGAAGAACAGCAGCAATACAACTTCTTATAGCAGCAAAATGGTAATAAAACTTCCCCCATTTTAAACAGTTCTACTTGAATAATCCGGCAAAAATCTACTAGAAAACATTTTTCCTAAAGCTTAGAAGAGATCAAACGCAATAGTAATAATAATAATCTGTACTTGAGAACAGTATTAATGTGATTCTCCTTTTTTAGGGTCTTAGTTCCCATAACTAGATAAACATGGCTATGAATATTACATCTTCTTCAAAGTTGCATTATCTTAAATTTTAAACAACCACAACAGCCAAATTCTTGCCCGATGTATGTTCCCTCTTTTCTAAACATCAGCATCCGAATTCTAAAATTGCCCAACACAACTGCTAAATATTTTGTTAACCAACACCAATCCCCAACGCTTATTTGGTTAAAAAGAAAATAAAATAAATCGTAGTTAATTTAACGTTCATTCGCAATGTGGTTTTCAAATCTGTCAAAACACGCACAAGGAGGTCTAGTGGCAGCCAGGAACTATGGGAAATTCAACTTGAAAGTTAAATCTGAACCACAAGGTCAAAGAAACAAAGTCATAACCGGTTCTCAAGCTCTAGTACACCCACGCACCAGTCACAGAAACTTCGGAGTCTCCCTGCTCTGAGCACCCAAACTCTGAAGAGCCCAAAGAAGGGGATCTCGGTAGAACGTGGTATTATTTCTCCCCTCACAAACTTCCCCAAAGCCACGCTATATAAACACACAGACGCACATAACCTCCCTTTCAGTCCCAAAATCCCCTAAACGCGCCTATTCCAGAGGGATAAATGGGTTCATTCATAATCTATTTTTAAACACCAGACATGTTTTAAAAGAATTTCTTTCAATTCTTCAACGTCTTTATTTTAAATCACACATACCTAGAGCTCCTTCGCGCCCCACGGGCTAGGAGTTCAGGAGTCCCTCCCCCTTGCCCCCTATGCCGTACGACCGCGGGCCGCTCCAAAGCCATGGCTCCGGCGCTGGCCGCCGACACTGCCGCCCTCTCAGGTGAGCCCGGGGGTGCGGAACGGGGCGGCAAGGGGGCACAGCGCGGCTGGCGCCCAGACCAAGGCACTGCCGAGCCGCGCCCCGACGCGCCTCCCACCTGCTCCCTCGGGAGGGGAGAGGATGGAGAGTGTGTGTGTCTGTGTCTGTGTGTGTGTGTGTCTGTGTGTCTGTGTGTGTGTGTGTCTGTGTGTGTCTGTGTGTGTGTGTGTGTCTGTGTGTGTGTGTGTGTCTGTGTGTGTGTGTGTGTCTGTGTGTCTGTGTGTGTGTCTGTGTGTCTGTGTGTGTGGTGGCGGTGCGGAGAGCCGCGGCGCTCCGGCCGCAGGGACCGCAGTCAGGAGGCTCCTTGGCGCAGACCTCGCCGCCAGTGGGTGCGGCTCCTCTCGCCCCGGCCCCACACAAAAGCGGCGGCGCCCCCGCGGCCGCCCTCGCCCCCCGCCCCGCCGCTGCTGCTGCTGCCGCCGGCGGGAGTTTTATGACTGCGGCGCCGGCCGTGGCGCAGTCCCGGCCCCGCCGCGCCCCGGCTCCGCGCCCGGCCCGCGGGTTGCCCAGGGCTGCGGCAGGTGGCCGCAGCCGCGGCGGGAAAGTTTCCCCGGCCCGGGGCTGCGGCGGGAGCCGCCGCCCCGCGTTCCCCCGCCGCCTCCTCGCCGCCCCTGCCTTACCTTGGCGGGCTCTGCCGGTGGCTGGGGCTCCGCCGCGTCTTCTGCCGGCAGCGGCTCCGGAGGGGTGCGGGGGGGCTCGGTGGCGGCTCCGGCCCCGTCCTGCGGGGCGGCCGGCTCGGCGGAGCTGCCGGCGCCCATGGCGCTGCCCCGCGGAGCCGCGAACGGGGGGTGGCGGTGGGCGGCGGCGGCGGCACTGCCAGGAATGAAGGAGCCTGGCTCTCCGCAAACTCCTTTAGGGCGCGAGAGAGGGGAAATTTAAAAAAAATAAAAAATAATAGAAAAAAAAAAGTGAAAGGGAAGGGGGGAAAAAAAAAAGCGCGAGCGAGAGCAGCGAGGAAAATCACCTCCTCCCCTGGTCCCCCCGCCCGCCTGCCTCTTGCTCCATCACATGAGCAGATCCCCGGACACGCCTTGCAGCATCAAACCGGGCTGATAAGGAGCGGCCAAGGGGGGCAGCGCCCTGCCCGCCGCCGCCGCCGCCTCTCCCCGCCCCTCCCGGGCACCGCCGGGGCGGGGGCGCCGCCCGGCCCCCGGCCCTCCGCGGCAGCACCGCGGCGCTGACTCAGCGCTTCGGGCCCCTCGCCGCTCTCCGGGACGAGCGCCCGCCCGCCGGTACCCTCGGGGGTTCCGCACCCCCGCCCGGCCGCGCTGCCCCTCGCCCCCCGCGGGGCTCTGCCCCGAGCGCTCGGCTCCGCGGCCGCCAGTCCTCAGCGCCGCGCTCCGGACCTCAGCCATGCTGGGCCTGCCTCAGGGAAGGACGTCCAGGTTTCAGCTGATGCAGAAATGTAAGGTTCCATGTCTTAGGCAACTTTGAAGGAACAAAAAAATCAAGCCGCCTTTTTGTTTCTTGGTGTTTGGTTTTTTGGGTTTTTTTTATTGTTTGGGTTTTGTTATTGTCATACAGGACGGGTTCCCTATTATTAATTCATGCCAGATCATGGCATAAGCAAGCAAAGCCAAGAACAGGGTAGTTTCTCTCCTAGCCCAGAATAAACAAAGCATCTTTCCCCTGCCACAAAAGCAGGACCAGCATATGTGTAGACACACTCTTACCTGATACTTTCAAAGGTATCAGCAGTGAAATAGCATGCACCATAAATTAAACTAGCCACAATGTGCCAAAAAGGTAGCAAGCAAACATTAACTGAACCATTAACTGTTCTTCACTGTAAGTATAATTTTTTTTCCCAAACATATGCATATATCTGTCCTCTAAAGAGTTCATGGTTAAAATCTGGAATGATCTGAAGAATTCATAGTACATGCACAATTGCCTTTAGAACATTTAAACCAATCCTCACCCACCAAAGCGCTGTTTCATTCATGAAAAAAAAAAAGCCATTCCGTTAAAATTCCGTTCTACAAATGGCCTAATCTTCACATTTTGGTCAGTTTTTTCCCTAGAAAATCTATACACATCAAGTCAATGACTTGATGAAAAAGCATTTCCATCATCTCCCCTTAGCTAACACAAGAACCTACTGAAATTGTTTGTTTCAGCAGAACAAAGCTGGTGTTGTGGATCACAGACTTGGGATCAACATCTCCTCCTTTCTGCTTAGTTTTCCTCATTTTCAGAAAAGAGAGGAGATACAGGTCTGAGCTTTAAGTAGAGCCTGAGTCCCTGTTGTAGAACTTACCCATGGCCATCCAGTACTTCTGGATCACCCATCAGCCAGCACTCACAAAAGAGAGCAAGGAGCCCGTTCCCAGCCTTTTCTGGCTGTCATCCTTTGATGTCCATGTCTGGTGGAGAAAGAGCCGACACCACCTCCATTCCTCACCAAACCTGCCTTTCTCTCTGCCTTCAGCTGCTCCTTTGGAGGTGCAGTTGAGAACAGAGGACAGCCCAACTGCTTGGGTTCCCCTTCAGCCGTGGACCCTGGGCATAGACACAGAGGATTCCTGGGCTTTGGAGAGGTGAGGGCCAGCTGTGGGGCTCAGTGGCACACAGAGGCTGGGACCACAGGGAGCCACAGGGACATCAGGGGTTTGCCAGGGAGTTTCTCAAGAAGGGAAATGTGACATAATTCAAGATCTGTGCCACATCATTTCTCTTTTCACTGCCCATTGACCACAGAATGTTTTCTCTACAAGCAGCTAGAGCACTGCCTCCTTCCTCCCATCTAAACTTGCTCCTTAGTCCTTTTGGCTGCGCCCAGCAGCATCAGCTCTGTGCCCAGCAGTCTCAGAGCAAGGATGCTGCAAGCACTGCAGCTAAGAGAGACACCACTCAATGCCCATTCACCGGCCATTCTCTGAACACAAATTACTTTCTTTTGTCTGGAAGTCTCTGGCTACATCTGCTCAGTGAAATAAAATGTGCTGGAGATGGCTTTCTGGTGATAAGGTCGAGCAGCACAGGATGGCTTGTGTGTACACTTGTAAGTTCTTCCTACTCCGAACCACCACATTTCTGCAAACTTGTAATGCAGACAGCCATGAGCTGTTATCTATCCCTGTATGATCCCTGATATGGGCACAGCTTCTGTCTCCTTTCCTCTTGCATTTATATATTTTCTTTTGTTTTCTTTCCTGGAGTATATCTAGCATCGGAACTTTTAAAAGAGATATCCAACATCTCCAATCTTGTCCAGAGGGTGGTCAGACAATTGGCCACTCTTGATGGTCTGTACAGTAGGAATCATGATGAATGACAGGTCTGACTCTGGCATTTGTCAGCCAGTGTTTCCCTGCCTGTGTGCTGGGGTGCCCAGACCTTTACCCTGAACGCTGCAACAGCCTCGTGCTGTATCAAAGTGTTGTTCAGGTGCTACGTCTGTCTCTCTTGACAGCCTTTCCAGTGAAGTGCAGTCACATAAGCTTCTGCTGGTCCTCTTCCAAAGTCACCAAGTGTTGGCGCTGAGGCGAGAATATTCAAGCTATTGACAGAAGTATGCATGCACACTTTTTAGGATGAATCCAAAGAATCAAGAAAGATAATAATTAAAGCGTTCTGGCATGTTATCTAGAACTATTTCCAGTGAAACATCTTTGAGGAAACTTCTACTAAGAGGTACAAGCACAGACCTTCCAAACGGGAGGACAATCTTTCAGCATTGCAGCTAGCACATGACTGTTTTAAAACTCCCCTGAAACCTGGATAACTTTCATAATGGTATTTATAATGCAGAGTCTGTGGACAGGGCTTAATTTATTTACTTTTAAAATTGCTTCTCTTCCAAAAGCATTTATGATTGATGTAACCACTGCTGATGCTTTTGTACAGAAGAGATGAACCACGTGTCTCAGTCTGTGAGCCTGTGTTTATGAAATATTTTCTGCTGTCTTCTGCCCCATCCATGATTTTCTCCATGCACTCCTTCCAGCCTTGGCTCTGTTGGTCCCTGCAAGTGGCCACAAGGTTTGCTGCTGTTGGCCCCTCTGGCTGATCCTGAGGAGTGTCAGGGTGGATGGGGAGTCAGCAGCAAGGTGGGGATGGGAGGGCTAGTCCCCAGCATCCACGATGGGGAACTGGGCTGCCTGCCCAGCCGGGGGCAGGAGCTCCATATCCCATCCAGGCTGGCTGTTCACAGGTTTGTGTGAGACAGTGGCTGGGAGCTGCCTGGAGCCCTGTTTACTTGAAGACTCTTGCTTCCTTTATCAGTGGTGGAGCTGCATTGGGATATTTTTGGCATAAAAGCTAAGTGGAAACATATCATGTAAGTGTTCTCAAAATGGGAAGCTCTCAAGAACATACCTTAGATTTGGATAGAGAATATAGTCCTCTGACTTCACCTCAGCTATATTTACTGCAATCTTCAGCTTCTTTCCCCACTCTTGTCCAGTTATGATAGGATGTTCTAGGATGCTGTTAGAAATACATGGATATGCCTAAGAAGCTAATATGTATCAGCCAAACAAAATACTGATGAGTGTAAAAAGAAGAAAATCACAAAAAATAGCTGTGGAAAAATACCTGTCTTGCAAGCAGCATTGATAATGCCATAGTAAGAAATAACGAAAAAGGAATACGTTTTGCGGTAGAAGACTCTTTTTTACTTCCCAGGAGCTCACATATCCTGGAAAAATCACAGTGATAGATAAAATGCACAGAACATTTACATCTAATGGATTCACATCACAAAGGTGATCTGTATCAGAAAAGACCTATTCATGGATAAAGACACACATCTGTGTGTCGCACATAACAAAACTAAATTGGCTCCTCACACTGTGCAATTTAAAAATAATGTTAGTAGCAAAAATTTACTTCAGTCTTGAATTGATGGTTATTTCATTAAAAGCCATGTATTTGTGTAGGAAGTGTGTCATTCAGTGTGTAGCTGCACGTTACTGCAGCACCCAGAGGCCCTTGTTGGACATCCCAGAGCTGTTTCAGGAGAGAGAGAGACCCAGCCTGTAGTTTTCTCTAATACCAATCTGTCTCTACGACCTCTCTACTACCCAGCCTGTGGCTTCTCTCCTCACCAGTTCTTCATTTGTCCTGTTCTTCCCAGGAGGTGTTGGGCAGATATGTTAAGCTTCAGGAGTCTAACTGTTGTCACCTGCCCATAGACAGTTCTTCACAGGGGTGTGGGACAGGGCGAGAGACTGCAAAGGTCCATCCCATTGGGAGTTTGTCTGAAGAGATTCACAGCATGTCCAGGGCACAGCCCAAATGGTCCTGTCTCAAACCTGTAAGAGCTCTGGTTATTGGACAGGTTCTGATATGTCCATGTAAATATACTGGTGTTTCCAGGAAGCAGTGTTTGGGTGTCCAAGTTTGAAGGTGACAGTGGATGAAAAATTTTTGTAAATGAGGAGAAAAATAAAAGTTTGGCTCTATAAAGAAGGAAAAAAATACTCTGTATGAGTTGTCTTTTTATAGGAAAAGAAGGGATAAGCTCAAAGGACTGTGTTTCATAATTCCCCTATAATACCAAGTGGTCCACTTTCCAGCTACAGAGGGGAAAGATAGAGTCAGGCTGTAGTTTGGTTTCATGTTATCCCTATAATAGTCATGCAATGTAATAGAAGAATAAATAATGTGGTGTGCAGGTGCAAGGGGACATCATCTTATAGGCAAGCTTAGTCACAGTGACAAGGATGGAAGAATGTGACCTCCACTGCAGTGTTTTATCTGCTGCACAGATAAAGGCAACCAAGAAGCCTTTCAGGCAGTGCTCTGAGGAAATTCCTCATCAAGGGAGGAATGCCCAGAGGAGAGAGATAAAAAGGCATAGAAGGTTCCCCTAATGCCATTACCCCATTGTCCCAGCAGCAGGTGAGTGAGACTTTTGTCTTCAGGAGGAAATCCCTTGGGATTGAACCCAGTGACTGTTTAGAAATGCCTTGGCACTACGGATGTTATCAAGAATGGCAGAGTTCAGAGCCAACAGGTCCTAAAACACCATCCTGAAAATTAAATTGGAACCTGGAGTGGATTTAGAGAGTAATTTAGATTAGGGGGATCCTAATCCAGTCTGTTGCTCAAAACAGGGTGAGCTTCAGGCTTAGATGAGGTTGCTTAGGGCTTTGTTCAAATGAGTTCTCCTTCCTGCTCCCCTACCGCCTGGTGCCTGCCCCACATGTGCACATCAGTAGGTAAAGAAGTCACCTTCTCTCTGTCACCAGCAGCCATATGCTTCCAGTCATTGCTGCTGAGGGATCCCCATCCCTCACAAGCTTGTCTGTCACCCTGAGATGCCCACCCTTTGCCTGCAGTCTCTGCCAAGCCTCTGTATCCCTCTCTTCTCTCCAAAGGCTTGGTGACACAAGCATGCTCTATCTCTCCAAGGGGAGACACCCACAGCCACATACAAAAGGCATCCAGCTCTGCCCATGTGGCCAGACACATCCCCCTCAGGAGCCCTGTCCTAAAAAGTGGGAACCAGGATGTGAAGCTGCTCTGTGCAGTTTCCAGACCACCTGCCCCTCTGGCAGTTTCTCATCATGTTTTGTGGCTCCTGGCTGAGTCAGGAGACATTTGCAGTGTGAAACTGCATAAGACATGAAATCCTTCTTCCCTTCCTCTCCCCCAAGCAGGGTCAATTCACCTGGGAGACCTTTATAGCTGCAGGTAGGAAATGGCAAAATGTTTAAAAAGAAACACAGACCACTGAGATTGTGTCTTAGTACTGTCATATTCTTCATCTGGTCTGAGCACTGTCCTGTTCTGCTAGTACCCACACAGAATAATTTTCCTAGCCCGTTACTTCTTGACTTGTCTCTTTGTAGTTTACCTCTGGATCTCCAACAAGCATGATTTACTTATCTTTTGCTTTCCCATCTAAACCCATCATATTTATGTTATCTTTCAGGTCATGACTATCCACCCCCTTCATTTGCTTTTGAGATTTTCAAACAGGGGCATCTGTGCTATGCCCTATGCTGCTCCTGATGCTTGGAGGCAATGTCCTTCAGAATCTTCATTAAATCATGCTTTTGACATGTCGTCTACAGAAAATGGGACAGCAGATAGGTAGCAGTGTAGCTGACCTATGACTACTGATTACTCAGCAACATTATTTTCTTATTTCCCTGTATCCCTTCATGGGCCCATCCCTATCTATTGCAGACACATTAGGTTCGGCCTCTGAGAATCAGCCCTTTTCCCTTTCACCTGCATGGTGTCTGTCAGCCCAGGCTGGCAGGGGGTATCCAGGCACAGAGCAGTTCAGTGTCCCTGTCAGTGGAGGGGTTTCACTGGTGATCCCCCCATGGTCAGGGGTGCAGAGCCATCAGGTGGTCCCCTGCTGGGCAATGCCTCCCTTTCCTGAACTGGTGCATGTGGCCACTGAATTGAGGGAAGCCACAAGATCTGCTGTTTACACTACTTTGTAATGGGATTGTAAATTTTCAGACATGAGGAAAGTGCTTTTGTTCTGGTCAATATAATGCCAAATATAAGGGGAGTCTGGTGTGGCTCAAAAAGCCTGTTTCTGAAGTAATACAAACAGTATACTTCTTGGTCACTGAGAATTTATAATTTTTGTGAGCAATCCATAGAAATTCTAGTCTGATCACTTGGCTGACAAAGTACAAAGCAGCACCTAAACTATTAACCAGAAGTTTTTAACTTTCTGCCAATGTGATCAAAAATAAGCTCACTCCCAGAAAATTTACCAGAAGAAAAGTAGCCAGGAAGATAACCATCATCATTCAGACTTCTAAATAATTCCCAAATTGGGACTTGAGCTCAAAGCATTTTTAGCCCTGATGTTGTTGAGTCACATAGAAAAATTTTACAGATGCAGAAAGGATGCAAGAAGTAGAACAAGCGTAGGTAATTTCTGCAGTCCTGGTTTTGTCTTAGTTTGTAGAAGAGGGCAGTAGCACACCTGACAGGCAGAAATCTTCAGCAGCAGTGAGAACAAGCAAGAACCATCTTCAATCTCTGTGTGGGTCTGTGTCTTGGAAACAAAAAGTAGAGAGCCTTTGGTGTGAAGACAGGAGTCTTTCAGTAAGGCACCATGTACACATGTAAAATTTAGATCAACCTTTCCAGTTTTTACACATAAAAAGGTAAAATGCTTTTCTCGATGGGTCTCTACCTTTATGAATTTATAACAACAATAGCACGGATTCAGCCCAGCCAGTAAATGGTCTCTGCACCTCTGCTGTAACAGGAAAGACAATGACCCAGCTGGTGTCATTTCTAAGGCTGGTCAGGCTGCCACTGCACTTGAAGTGATCCTTGATAAGATTTCAAGTGAAAGGAGGGAAAGATAGAAAGAAAGAAGGCAAGGAAGTCTCCCCCACTTCAAATTCTTCAGGCTGACCTGTCAGCTTCGATGTTACTACATTTGGACTTGAATTTCTTGCCAAGGTCAGAGCAGATTAGAAGCTGCTTTCATATCTGACAGAAATACTACTCCCCGGTGAACAAGGGGGTGTAGCTCCAGCATCTTTAAGTGGAAAGAAAAGTTCAGTCTTCTCCAGTCATCAGCATAGAGTGCACAGGGGCCTCCCAATATTAACTCTGGCCAGCACCAGTGGGTCACTTCTCTCCATAATCTCACATTCTCCCCCTCTGTGCTTGGATCTGACCTGCAGACTCAAAAAGTATGACTGAAAATACCAGAAAAACAGTGAGATTTGGAGGATCATATGATCATCTCATGATCACCAGTATTTGTTTCTTTTTATGCTCTTTGTGGGAAATATATACTGCTTTTTTCTAAATCACCCTTAAAACACAACAGCAGAATTATGTGCAGCTAGGCAAGAGTTTGATTTCAGGAGTGACCTCAGGACTCACATTTCCTTTTGCTTGAAGCTCAATTCACATTTGTAGGGAACTTGCTCAGTGGGAGACATGTTTTTCTTAAATGTTCAACAGCTGCATGGAAGCTAGGCAGCAGGAAAAACACAGGGCAGGCAAAGGATAAAAATAATAATACTGTATTACCCCCTTGTCTTTTAAAACTTCAGCTACCTCAAATAAAGTAAGAAAATCTGGAAGTCCTGATGTGATGAGACCAAGGCACACTGGATGAATGGCTTGCCAGAGGTCATAGGAGCCTGAACAAAGAACAACATGCATCGTTCAGCCATGTTTACAAAAATGTCTAGCTCCACCAGAATTAGTAATTGGATGCCAGAATGCTGAAGTTTTTTTCAGTACAGAACGAAAGAATACAGGGCTGAGAAAACACGATATGAAAACAAAAGGGAGACAATTTTATAAAGTCTTCAGAGCAGACCAGCAAAGTAAGAGGGTTTGCTGAGGAAAATGTCTGGAGAAGATTTCAGTACCGGAAAAGGAAGGAGGCTGTAGTAGTCAGCAGGTGACCACAAATCACTGAAGACCAGTGTTAACCAGAGTTTACCATTTGGCCACTTGGCTTCCCATATGTCATTTCACATGTCACAGACTGAGCTTGCACCCCTTTTTTTCTCTGCCTCAATAGTTTACAGCAGTGAGAGGAGCTGCTCAGAATAATTCAGAAGAAATATTTCCCTGGTTTACTTTCCCTGTGTGGGATGCCTTGCTTGGCTGGAAATCAATCTGTTTGCATCGCACAACCATGAAGGAAGGGGAAATTAAGAAAGAGAAGGTAAATAAAAAGCAAGGAGGAAGGAGAAGCAAAGAAGTCAGGAGTGCCAGAAAGAGTGTCAGTGTCAAGAGACACATAGATGAAGGTTATGGACTCCAAAGACAGCAAAGGGCAGGTAGGAATAAGCAATGAAAATCAGGGAGACACAAAGAGAGCAAGAAGGATAAAGGAATAAGGGCAAAGGAGACAATCTTTTAAAAAATATAGTACTTGGATGAAAACTGAATGCAAAATAGTCACAAGAGTTTTAACCTAAGCTGATACCATATCAATAAAGACTTTTTTTTGACAAAATCAGGAGTTATTATTGCCTCATCAGTGTGCCCATAGCCCTTTGCTGGGTCAGTGGGCTGACCCCTCTCTCTGTGCCTTCCCATGTGTGGTGGTGGGGAGGGATGGAGATAATGCTGACGGAAATGAGTCCCTCTTTATCTGGCCTGGCCCTGGCTGCAAGACTAAACAAGCTGAAAATACTCCTTAAAGGTGATAGGTCTTCACAAAACACAATTAACAACTTCAAGATGCCCTTCCAGGAACCAGCAAGACAATTCGGAGCATGCAGGGTTGGTTTATCCTAGAAAGAGTCAGTCTCTCAAAACACATAGAACTCAAAAGCAGGCATGTCTGTCAGGCCATGGGGAGGAGCATCAGCTGTGTTCCTCTGGCCCCATGGGGGAGTGAATGCTGGCTAAAGCCAAGACTGGGAGGCAGAAGGGGGCTTTGTCCTTCAAGTGGTTCATAAATAACTTCCATCTGATGCTGCAGAGGCAATGACTTGGGGACCAGAGATATCTCAGAGAAATGCTTCTTCTGCTGCATGTTCCAGGCGTGGCAGCAGCACTCTGAGGAAAGCCAGACCAGGCACCAGCATGGGTGCTAGCCCGTAGCTTGTTTCTCATTGAAGCAGAAGTTGTAAAATCAACGCTGCAATTGTCAGTACTGGTTTGAGTCTCATCCTGTGATGGTAGCATAAAAAAAAAATTTGACAGCAAAATATGAACCCTCTTGCAAAACTTAAAAGCAATCCTTTTGTATGATTCTCTTCCTTGTTTTCAGACTTGTACTCAGATTGAAGTGGCATGATGCAGAAGCTCAGTAAATCCCTTTCACCACTCTATCCAACAACCTGCAAACTGCTACATTAAGAGTATGAGCACTTAACATGGACACCGCATGATAACAAAACTCCAGTAGACTTTACCAAAGTTTACTCTCAAAAGCAATTAATCCTGAACTGAATTCCTTTCCAGAAAAGTTGAGTGTGACACTACAGTATTTTCAGAGGACTCTCAGCTGCATTAAAGACATGGTCTGTGCCTGGCAGATGTTTCTTAGCATGAGCTCTTTACAAATGGGTGCACATGTGACATGGAAGCCCACCAAGGGGCAGTGGGTCTCCTCAAGTCTATTCCCTGTGTGGGCAGAGCTGTCCCTGTCACCTGGGAAGGTCCCCTCACCACTGGCACCAGCACATCCAAGTTGTCCTTCTAGGTGGAGGCTGAGAATTTAGTTCCTCCTTTATTCATTATAAGTCTCTTCTCAGTGCTGAAGTTACCCAGGCTATACTGAAATAAGTTATTATTAAAACTTGTAATTACTCTTTTCAGGTCCGAAGTGCTTGGTGCACCAGAAAGTCAGAGATGATAAGCTGCGCTTCATGTGGGGTTCTTTTTGTACATCTTTTCAGTACCAAGATGGGCTCCCACACCATTCTACAGGGGCTGAGCCCTGCATTTAAATGCTCTCTCTGACCCTCAGTGTATCTGTGTGCCACCCATGGAACTATAGACAGGGATCAACCAGTGTGATGAAAATTACAGGTTAAAGCCAACCCCTCTGTCAGCTTGTGACTGGGAGGTCAGGAGTGATGAGAGCAGAGGCACTGTCTGCTTGGATCAGACTAAAGTCTCTTCGGGTCCACAGTGTGACACTGATGCTGTTCAATACCAGATTACTACAGGGGAAAAGATCTCTTAAAGAATGTTTGTGAAATCATTTTCTATTTCATAGGATATGGTTTTGCTAAGCTCTATTATGTAGTGACTGACAGAATCACTAGGTTGTTTTTATTTTTTTATCTCCCTTACGTTGTATTTTAAATCTGATTTTCAGAAACAATAAATATATTTTGAAACTCCCCCAGATTGTGTCTTTGTGGTGTCTGGAAAGAACGCTGGCAGAGCAAAAAGTGATAGTATCTTCTAATGTTTTAACCCCTCTCCATCTAACTCTATGGGTACATCCGATGAAACTACTTTGAACATTACTTTAATTTCAAGTCCATTGGTCATTACCCCAAAGCACTACCTGCCATACCCCAAAAGTAATATGAAACAGGGGTATAAGCAATATTTTTTTTCTGTCTGAACATCCACACTGCCCTATCAAAGAGATATTCAGATTAGTCCTCTGTCCCAAAGGGTTTTTCCCATGATCTGATCCCTTTCAATCAAAGAGGGTGTGTGCATCAGTCCCAAAGGAAATGTAAAGCTGACCAGAGCCATATTTCTGTAGATTCCCCAAAAAGCACAGGCAAGAATGATATTCCCCTCTGAGGATCAGAAATGCTGTAGGAGTTAAATGACTTTTTATGGATGCTGCAGGCTTCCCATCCGTCAGCAATAAGAATATTTTTTCCAGGGATGGATGGTGGTGCAGAGTCAGAAATTCCCTGCAAGTAGGATAGTGCTGGCAAAAGGATTCCCTTCTCTCATGTTTCCATTCTCCATGACAGAAGCACATACAGCATCAGTGGCACTTTCAGTATATAAAGTATTCTCATATAAATGTATTAATTCTCTTGCATTGTCCTTGTAAGGCTCAGAAGCATGATTATTTTTTGTTCTGGGAATTTTTATGTGGGGGAAGCAGTGCCCCTAGCTTTTGTAGGAACTGCTTTTTGACTATGAAACAGAAGTTTGGTTATCTGATAACTTTGTAGATGTAGCAAGGATCAAGCATGAAAGAGCAAATGCAAACAACCAACTCAGAGATGCATACGATGGTTTACTGCATGTAGTGTTGGATATGAGATGTTAGTTAACTGTGGTGCCTGTTGAACCATGGCCCTGCTTCAACCATGGAATCATAGGAATGGAAAAAATCATATAAAATCACCATCTTTGCCTCTCTGGCCCAAGGGAGGATCAACTGTAACTGAGCTATTCTTGACCACTGCTCATCCATCCGGTTCTAAAAGATCTCCAGAGATGGAAACATTTCAGTTTCCTAAAATAATCTCTCCATGCTCCGCAGTGCAGCCTGGAACTTGCATAGCACCCAATCCACTTCTGTGGGAGGACAGGGATCCACCCCAGACTCTGCGGGGAGCTTTAGAGAAAGGGAGTAAAAAAGGTTTTCTGCTTTTGGACTGTGCTACAAGACAGCACCACCACTCTTGTGCATAGCTTTCACTCTCCTCCTTCCCCTGATCTCTTCTGCCAGACCCCACAAGATGATGTATTGCTCCCCCTCAGCTTCCTGTCATGACTATGATGTGAATTGGATCCCTGAGACCACCTGCATAAGGAAAACACCTGAAATTCCCCTGGCCAGTGGCAAATAGGGGTCATAGACAGGAGCAGGAGAAGTGATTGGTGCCCAGAAAAGAATGGTTGGAGTGGTTTCACTTCGTTTGCTGCCAGGGCAAATGGTCATGGAAGGGACTCTAACATTTCTCACTAGGTAACCAAGAGCAACTGGTCTTAATTGGAATATTCAAGAAATATTGTTACTCTTCATCCAGTCTTCCAAAAATCCCTTACACTTGTGCTTCATGGACTCCTTACCCATGCCTGTTTCCAAGGATCAGTCTGAGCCTCAGCCTCGATAAAACCACTTCAGATCCCTTTTACAAAGGATGCTAGTCTGTGTCATGAAGCAACCCATTATTAAAAATACCTTAAATTAACTTTGATCATAGCAACTTAAAATCATTGAGGTATTTCTGAGTACCTACACTTGCTGGTTTTTCTCTTTCTATTGAACTTTGCATAACCTTACAAAAACCAGAACTAACTTATACAGTTTTAGGAAAGTGAGAAAAAGAACTGCCCTCAAACCCTGCCTGTGGTGCTTTCTGGTGATGTTTTCTTCTGCAGGAGCATTTCACAGCAGACATCTGATCCTCAGCATTGGTGTTTACAGTGGAAAAGCTGCCAGATCCATAAATACAGAGACTAACGAGCACCACTGTGCTCATAATGTTTCTTTGTGAATCACACATAATTTTCTTATCCAAACTGAGGGAACATCATGTTGCTAGTGCAGTACACAAGGTCACCTCAAATTGTGAAGGAAAACTTATTTTCCCTTTGCTGGTTTTACTTTCAATGCCATCATGTTCCAGGTCCGAACATTGTTCTACAATGTCTCTCTTGCTAGTTTTCCAGGTATCCTGGATGGGAGACATTTGGCTATCCCTGACCAGAAACAGATGGGTTTAGTCGGAAATTGTCAAAACAATAAAGACTTTTTTTTTAATACCACAAAATTTTCTGCTTGAAAGGAAATATTCCAAGATGCTTTATATGCATTAGGCATGTCTCTGCTCTTCTGAGTATAAACTGCAGCATAGCTAGAGGAGTTGCACAGGTGAGAGAAGCTAATGGATGGGTTAACATAAATGTTTATTTTCATATCCCTTCACTCTTCAGCCACTGGGTTGTATTAAATGGAAATCAGGGTGGATTCAGCAAATGTTTCCCCAGTTTACACCATTTTTCCAATATGTCTAGACTCAGTAGGAGTATCCATGGCTCTGTGCTTGAGCATATGAAGCAGGTGAATAATTTAGTTGTTGGTTATAGAAATCTGATGTGAGATGTGAGTAAAATCGTGAAAAACCAAACAGCTGAGTACCCTGTTTTTCACAGGACATCCTCAGTTATAGTGTGATGCCCCAGTGTTCTGTGGTATCTATCCAAGGAGGAAATACTTCAGAGCATTTCATTAGATAAAAATATGCAGCCAAGAAGAATTCCAGCAAATGGTAATGCTCTGCTACAGATTTGTAATATGAATAAAAGGCATTGTTCAGAAGGGTTTCTGTAAAAGCAATCTTAATCCTCTTAAAATTTTGTGCCCTTGATACCTATTCTTCCTGTTCATTATAAAATATGGGGGTTTTTTGGGTTTTTTTTAGTATATCCAGTGTTGTGGGGTAGGATCTCTGGAGACAGTAGAGACATAAGATAATGTGGGGTTACTACAGATGCTTGCTAGTCTTAGTGCAAGGATTTGATTAGTGCCCCTAAGAGCTCTGATTTTATAGTGCTGTCCGTTTTTCAGACAAAAAACCTTTCATAAACTCTGACCCAATTGCTACAGAAACCAAAGTGGAAAATGAAACTCTGAATGCACAGAATAAATATGGTTCTGTGTAATTTTTCTTGAGTGAGTTTCTTAGTTCTTCTTTAGTTTCTGGAGATCTTCTTACTAATTTTTCTATCTTGTGTAAATAAACATGGTAAGGGAGTGCCACATAAAATTTAATATCAGTATGATTTAAAAAAAAAAGGCTTTTTTTCGTTCTCTTTGTTTGCTTTTTTTTTTTTTTATTTTTAATTTAGTTCTATTTGTTTAGATTTCAACAAGCTTTGTTGTGCTTGCAAATGCTCACACTGAAATACTCTCTTAGAGCAAGAGAGCCAGAATTGGCAGGAACTGCAAAAAGTTCAGCTACAAATAAAAATTAACCTGATGTCTGTTTACAGAATCTAGGCAAAATACAAAAAAGTAAACTCAGAGTATTATGAAATAGCGATTAAACTGTCAGATTAATTCACTTTTAATAGTCCAATAATATAAAGTTTTTAAACAGAGTCTTTAATCTGGCACCTTCTCTACTCAGGAATGTACTGCTGCAATCCAGAAACATAGAAAAGCATTACATGTGTCAGTAGTTTAACCAAATCAGGGAAGATATTGATACTTGAAGATATCTGAAATATTAGTTACATGAAAACAATCTGTCATTCCAGGCAAAGCATGATGATCTTGTGCAGCTGGCAATGTTAGGTCTTACATCTTGGTCTGAGCGAGCTACCTTTTGCACAAACTTGAATATAATTACCTGTGGGTCACAAAAATAAACTAGAAAAAAAATCTTCTGTAAAGGTGAACAGAAGGACAGCTATAGGGGCAGAAGGGGACATGAGTGTCCCTACAGCTAGTTTCAGGCAATGCTTTGAGATGTATGAGGAGGATGATTGTATGATTTTGCAGATATCCTTCAGCCCTGTATGATTTTGCAGATATCCTTCAGCCCTGTCTTCCATATCATAAGTATCTGTCTATGGGTCAGTTTACTTTTATTAGCTTGCCCAGATAAATGTGAACTCTTATACTATTATTCCACATACATTGTTATACTCTTCTATGCTGTGTAGTGGTTTTTATATTATAGCCATGATAGTTTTAAGAGTTCAAGCAAACTGTGGGTTGAAGTTTGTAAGGACAATTTCATTAGACTGAGCAGGTCTTTCATCATATAAGCTACTCTTCAGAGCTATATGATTTTTTAAATTAAGATGCCATTTGCAATTAAATGTTTCCCTTCAGCTCTATATGACCCATGTTAACAAGATAAAATATTTACTTCTGTTTCTTACGTGTTTATGTAACATTCTCATGTCTATCTTACATCTTGCACTGATTCAATTATCAGTTTGACCTGAAACTTAACTAAGCCAGTGCAAAATTGTTGTGATCCCTCCTTTGAAATGGACTTGTTTGATTTGGACATGTTCAGGTAGATGCTGTTTTAAGCTGAAGTGAAATAAGTCACTCTTATCATTCACATAGGCTTCCTAACAATATAACAGCTTTGGCTAGTGAGTCTTGGAGTTTGATTTCCCTTTTGCTAAGGTACCTGTTTTCACACAAGCTTTCTTGCAGATGTAAGCATGCCCACTGTGATGTGCTTCTGATGGCGGCTCTGCTAACCCAACACTCCTCTACACCTGTGAGCTCTGTCCCTGGCACTGACCTACTCTTGGCAGTGCAGATACAGTGGCCAGATCGGGATTTACTGATGCAAGAGAAGGTGAAGGGAGGTGCCACTTCCCTCAGCCCTCCTACCACGTGCTTTGCCCCTGAAACTGATAAAGGAGCAGCCTCATCTCCATCATTCACTTTCAGTGGTATCTGGCTCTGTGAAAGCTACATCTGCCCTGCAGACATGGGGGATGATGGCTGTGGCAGCCAAGGGGTGTGAGGAGCTGTGAACCCACATCAACATCCCTGTGTCAGTGGAAGAATCTCACGCAGACCAGCCACCCTGCCAGATCATCATATTTACTGGGGTAGTTTCTTCATCTTGGGGAAGGGCTGGTTGTTTTACCCACAATGTCTTGCATGATTTAAGAAGATGTTCAAAGCTAGAACAGCTTTGGTAGTGAAGCTGCCAAGGATTTAAACCATTCCTGTGCTGGTAAAGCACTCCAATTGGAAACATATCAGTGTATGGAGGAGTCCTGTGCATGTGCTCACACAAGTTAACATCGATCTACTTAAATTGATTTAGCATGTGATTTTAGCGCACTCATAGCTGTGTCACGGCTGAGACATCAGGACTATAATCACTCTCCTCTTAAGAGCATCACTGGCAGCATGAAGTCTTAGTGAGGAGGAGTCTGGTCTCTCCTGGCTGGATGCAGTTCATTCCAAAGTGAGACATACATGTTTGTTATCTTATGCTGTGATGCACTGCTGCTCCTACTTTTTGCACGCAGCTTTTTGCAGCTGTGACACTGTTTCCTGCAGCAATGACCAGGATGAAGGTGGCCCAGCTCAGAGGAGCAGTGTCCCTCCCAGCAGCTGCAACTACTGCCTACCACATTAAAGAAATGAAATCTCACTCTTTATCATGCAAATAAGCAAGGTAATTCCCTACCACGGGAAAAACGTGATATTCCCGTGTGACTTCCCTTTCCCTCCTCCCTTCTCATTGCAACCAAGTGGTGGAAAGGGACAGCCCATTTGGTACAGCATCTAAGAGGAGGGGGGAAAGCAAGCACACCCTTGTTCTCCCACGGGAGCTTTCCCAAGGGCCTGGCCTGTTCCTGGCAGCATCTCAAAGACCCAGGCACTGCAGACCAGAGTGCCTGCCTTTGATCTCTCCATCTTGACCTCAGAGCAACCCTGCTGCCACGTCAGCCCAGCCAGCACTCCCCACTGGAAATGGGAAAAAGGAGAAGCTGTATAAAATATTTCTTCAGCTGAATTTTTGTTCATCTAGAGTAGGGGCCATGTGGTGTGTCTGCCTCCTGGTCTCTTTGGTCTCCTTTTGGCAGCAGAGCAAGTTCCTAGGCCACAGCATAGCAAGAGGAGAGTTTCAGGAGAGTGCTGCAGAATCAGCAATTTGCCTTATAGATGACACGGGGATCCTCCAGACTGGGAAATGAAAGTCCAGCCTAATGACACAACGCTATTTTCACAATTGAAAGAGCACTGGTATTTGATTTAAACTTAAATCTGCAGTTCAATTACATAGAGTTTCAACATATCTGAATTCAGAAGATGATACTTTCATAATGGAGCTGCAAGGATCACAGATGTATGAGAATATGGCCCCAGGGAGTGCCATCATTTTCATTATTCATGTTGCCTGGCCTATTTTCTCCTCTCTTCTGGAAACAACATAGGAGTGTATATGCACGTGTGTGCGTGTGCATGCATTTGAGAGAGAAGATGTAGGTGAGTTAATGTTTTTCAAGTAAAGTAGCTGGAATATGTTGCTGATAATTAACTGTGTATTTGGCTTGTCCCATCATGGAGTGCAATATCCCCAAGCAGAGTTGTGGCTGCATGACCTCATGGCGGGGAGGCATGAATTTCTGGCTGCTCCATGACATCCATATGCGCATGCCTTAGCTTCCATGGAGTTGTTGCTGATGGGAAGATTACAGATTCCTCTGCTCATGGGACAGAAGGGCCACATCCACAGGAATTGTGGCCATTTGGGACGTCCACTGACAATGCCCTTAATCCAGACACTGACAGGAGCACCCTCTGGGGTTTAGTGGGCTTGTCTGGGCAGACTCAAGGTCTGCTGGAGGAGGGGAAGTCCACACAGGTACTGTGAGGATGTGCCTCCCTTTTTCCTGGGGGCATGTTGGGCTCTTGGCAGGGCTACAGGGCTGTCACGGAAGGGATTGGCCTCTCAGCAGTGCTGTATGTGAGTGATAAAACCTGTAAGCAGATAAAGCATTGCATCCTGAGGGGGTAGTGCTATTAAATCTGTTTAGCATCTTGTTCACAGCTTTGAAAGGTTTCACAGATATGAGCTATGCTGAAACATTTCTACCCTATGCTCTGGAAGCCAAGGTGTTGTCCTGATTTAAAGATGTCTTTTTTTTTTTTTTTTTTTTTTTTCCTCATTCTGCATTCATCATGGAGACTAAATTAGCAGAGATAAATGGGTGGCAAACACTCCTCTCCTCCCCCTACAACACCACAGCTGTGGCTGTGGTTCTGCTGGGTGCCAGCAGCTCATCCCTACTGACAGCTCCAATTTCTTGCTCTTGACTAAACCATCCACACATGAAATGATGGCACCTAATGGTTCTCTGCACAACCTGCTTGGCTTTGACATGAAACTGCTTTTTAATGCATGTAGTGGATATGTCTAACATTTCTACATGAAAGCATTACACTTCTATAGCATTTCAAAGTGACACATACTTTTATATAAAACAAAAAATAAAATCCACAAAGCTATAGTTCTGAGAAGAAAAAATTTCAAGCCATTATCATGCTTGTTAGTGGCAGCTTTTTATCTTCAGGGTCAGTGGGCACATACAGGTTCTGGTGGGGTATCAGTGGCCACAATGCCTCTGCAGTCCCTACGTAGGTCCAGAGAGTCACCCTGTGCTAGCAGTGCCAGCAACTGGGCAACCGTGTGTGAGTGTGAGTGGCGAGAAACCATCAACTCAATCTGCTGTGAGGAGTCACCTTTTTGTTTCTGAATCACACCTAAACCCTTTGGAGAAAGTAATCGGTAGGCTACTTGCAAGGGAAGAAGGGGCCATTTAGTGTGATGGTGAAATACAAAGCTGGAGAGATAAGAGTAAAGATAGCGTTTGCTCATCATTCAGCCCATCTGGATTTAGTTTATGGTACACATTCCTCAGCATCTGTACTAGAGACCAGAGGATTTCCTTGTTTCCCTCAGCCTGTATCTCAGCCACCCACCATTGCAGATGCAGTATGCTGTTGTAAAAAGTGTCTTTAAACTCTGTGTCCAGGGGAGTCACTTCCAAACACTGCTGGATAAGGTTTCATGTAAGGACTGAACACCCTACTGCCTTCTTCCCTGCTGTTGCTGTGCCTTTTCTGCCTTTTTCCACATGCACGCACATGCACGTAGAGTGGGAACTAAAATCTTAAGTAGTGAGGATGCATCCCCCAGTGCCCTCCCTGGTGGGAGGTTTGCCAAGGCTGGCCAGTTCCAGGCACCTCTCTGCCTGCTTTTCTCCAAAAAAGGCAGAGGCCTCCTGCCGCAGTTTCATCAGGCAGCTCATTTGGTTTTAGAGCAGCTGGTGCTGGGCCAAACACCGTCAGTGTCATGGTGCAGGGCCCTGAGCTGGTGCTGCCAGCTCAGCCTTCTTCAAAAGCTTTCCCCAAGGGGTGGCAGGCAGGCTTTTTGCTGCATGGTGCATTGCCTCTAGGAGCTGATGGAGAGCCAAACCCAGCAGAAACACAATGTGCTCTGACTAATGCGACAGAAATGCAATGCCAATAAAGTCTGTAAATCCAGGTGAGCTGACAGTGCAGGGAGGTAACAACTGAATGACGATGGACCCATGTTCTGACCCACTTCACAAACACAGGCCACAGGTGTTGCTGGTCAGGGACCCTATTGAAATCTGAGAGCAGGGGAGTGGTGGTTAATACCTTCCTCCACTCAGCTATTGGAAAAGCAGGATTGCATCCACAGCCTCCCTGGCAGCATTTACCCTGAGTCTGCAATATGCAGATTAAAGGGATGATAGCCATCATACTGAATCCTTCACCCCTTGGGAATACTCTGAAGCAGTGACTGACACACCCACTCCCACTTACTGCCTGGGGTACTATGGGTCTGCAGCACTTCTATCAGCTGGCATGTGTTGTTTATAACTATTTGAGGTTTAAAAATGCCCTGCTAAATGAAATACAGAGCCAAGCTGTGAAACTACTTAATTGATTACTGTTCTGTAATTGGCTGCATTTCTATGGAAATATAGATCATTACCCTAACCGAAACTTTTTCGATAATGAGGTTTAAACCCATATTTATATTTTGACTTTTTGCATTTAAAAGAAAACAGAAATTAATATTAAAGGATATACAAAAGAATATGTCTGTATCAGAATGTGTCTGTATCTCTGTCCAGAGATGAATGGAGAGAAGGCATCACAAAAGTGACATTACCACTCCTGCAGACCTAAGGACACTGTTACTGTGTTATTGAAACCCAAGGTGTCTGACTCCAGAGAGGCTCTGTAGGAGTTGTTGGCACCAAGTGTGAAGGTGGTTTGTCCCAGTGGCATAGCACAAGGTGGTCAAAATATGGCTCAGGATCAGCAGGTTAAGTGATAATCACGTCTACACTTATTTAAAAATAGCAAAGTCTGAGGTCACTCTGCAGAAACTGGTATTAGAAATGCCACAAAGAATAACAAAGACCTGCGAGTCTGGTTATAAAAAGAGCAGTGGGAGGAAAGAAGGCAGCAGAAAGGTGGATATTTATGAAGACTTCTTTTAAAGCATTATGGTGAGAGCAGGGAGAAAATCAGAATATAGCTAGAGACACAGAGGGGATTTTTTAATCTCATATCTAAAGATGCATGTGACTTACAGACAAGTGATTACTCCAGCATATTGGTAAGGGCACATGCAGACAGGTGCATACATCTGCAGGTATCCCCATTCAGTGCTATGAAGCACACATCTATCTTTCCCTGTAAATGCAACATCCTGTGGCTTTTATTGGTACAAATCAGGATTGCTCCATTTTGCAGATATGGTCCTTTGTGTCTGCTTACAGCTATGCCCGTGTTTTATTAGGCTATTGTGTGTATTTTATAGAGGCTGTGGTGCAGAGATCTGTGCCACTAGCAGCAGGAGATGGGGTCGCTGTCAGCCTGTATGGCCAGCATAGCAATCTTAGCTAACTGAGCACTAAACTAATCATCTTGTTCATGTCCTGGGATGATGTAGAGCAGGCTCATCACATGATGCAGCAAGCAAGCAAGCACTGTTGGATTGAAAAGACGGAAAAGAGATGACATGGTGGTGATTTTTTCTCACTGAGGTGAGATGGTCGCCTACCTTTGCTGTGCTGAGGCAGGAGATTTGGTTAGAAAGCTAAGTGAGAGGTGGTGATTGATTCTCAGCTGTCGAGGACTTGCTGTACAGCCTTAAGCAAAGCATTTACCCTTTGCTCTTGTTTGTTGCTACAGCAAAAAGGGAATATGGGATTTTTTTTCTAGTCTTGGATGCACTGTTAAACAAAACTGTCTGTGAGATGCTCCAAGAGGATAAGATGTAAAGTGCTTCAGGATTGCCAGCGTTGTTAAAGGATTGCTGAAGACACGGTTCTCCTGGCTGGGAGGATTTAAAACTTCACTGTGAAGGCTTTAGTGGATATTAAATACCATCCAAATATTTGGGGTTTACCCCCTCTGCTTGAATGGTGAGCTCAGTCCTGTGCATGTGTCAAGCATTAAAGCACGGTGGGGCTGATGCTGAAAGCCCAAACAGAGCAGGAGACAGAGCTGCTGCCAGACCCTCTCCTGCCATTCCTCCTCATGGGGCAAAGTGGAACAGTCTGATGCCAAACTCCAGTTGGCCTGGAGAGAAATGGGGAGGCGGAATTCTACACGTTTCTGTCTGTTTTAAGGCGGGATGTGAGAGTGCTGCCTATGCTTTGTTCTGGCTCCCTGCCCGAGCATCTTTGCATAAAGTCCCTGTGATCAATACTGATTAACCGTCTTTAGAAAAAAGGCCCTTCCTTCCTTTGTTTCAAGTGAGATAAAAAGCATCCCGATCCTGCCAGCCTTCCCTGTGGGAATTGTTAGATACTTTACAGACTGTAAAACCAAGGGATAGTTTTTGCACTGGACAGTGCTCAGGGGACTCAGCACATAGCTCCTCAGACAGGAGCAAGGTTTGTTCTTCCAAATGATACAGATGAGGAAGAGACTGAAATATTGAGCTGAGAATCCTTTTATTTCCAGATGTTGTAGCTGATCAGGTAAAAAATGTCTTTGCTGAGGGTCTGGCTTTTCTTAGTCTTTAGGCTTTGTTTAAAACTGGTGGCACCCCTGGGATTAGTTAATATTTAATTTAAATGGGGAAAGAAATGAAAGCCAGGCCACAACAAATAGTTCTAGGGCACAAATCTTATCCAGTGACACAGCAGCTGAGAAACAAAGCCAGTCACTCAAGAGCAGCAGTTAAATAGTAGGGGATGGAGCTGGAGTTCGCTGCCTCAGTGAGATCTATTTCACCCTCCCAAGGAAAGCTAACCTTGAAAAAATAAAACAGTTAATACTTTCTTCTGGTTGACAGTTTACTGCTTCTGCGAAACAGTGGCTTATGGACCACAAGAGCACCAGACAGACTACAGCAAGAGGTGCAGTGGAGAGAAAATGGGAGATGCTGTCAGGAGAAGAGAGGGAGGAGGAGTGGGCAGGGCCACCCATTCCCGCAGGAGCGATCCTGCAGTGAGGGGAGAACATGATTTAGGTTAAATTGAACACGGCAAAAAACTACTTCAGTTTGGAGGGCTGTGGACTTACAATGGGTGATATAATTCTCCTTTCTGCATCCCACCACGCTTGTATGCACCCAGCTATTGGCACCAGCAAGGTTTTAATCTTGATTTTTTAACCCAATTTTTTCCTTGTCAACTGCAATAATTGATCATATGGGCGTGTATTTTGTTATGTCTTTAAATGCTGAGTTTATTTAATTGACTATAATAGCATGTTAGACTATTTTATGTATTGGTTTGGGTTTTTTAACATTACAGCTATAATGGTACCCTCATGAATCTCCTGCATGAAAATACAGAGACATTCTTTCCCAGTTTAAATGATACTGTAGCATCTTGGCACATTTGGAGGTCAGGCAGTGTGGCAACATGATGAAAACTCGTGTTAAATGAATCATTTGTCCTTTTGTAATTGGGCTTCTTGGCACATCTTGCTGAGAAAGTGAGTTGCTTCAGCCCTGAAAAACTCAAGTTCACAATGTTCACTCAAGTATCAAATCAGTATCCGTGCAAAAAGGGAACAAGTATTTGTGATATTAATTCCCTTCTGTCTAGGGACAACTGATACATCTCTTTTTATTTGCCTTTTTCTTTCCCTGCAGCAATGTGCTGTCTGTTACCTGAGTAGGGCAGAATGAATGGGCAAGAAATTCAAAATCTTGACCCAAACTTGCAAAAAGACTCAAAACTACAATGTTAAAGTGCCGTCATTTATTTGTGAGTCTTCGCACTTTGCAAATTTGACCCAAATTTAAGGGACCACAGTGTGAGAGGTTGCTCATGGGATACTTTTGACATGGGAAAAAAACTGGAATGTGCTTAGAGCCCTCTGCTTTTGGGAGAAGTTTATGTAGGTATTTAAATTTTCATGTCCTCAGTCAACCTTCTGGGCCTTTAGAAGCTTGCCAGAACTGGAATATGGGCTGTCACTCTGTTAGAGAACATTAAGCCAAAGTGCAAGCTATTTTCAAGACAGAAATAATAATTCACCCCCAGGATATAGCAACCTGAGCAGTGGTTCCATTAGCAGCCTGCCAGGCTCTTTGGGTCTTGCGGAGGCTGTGCACCACCAAGGGTCCTAGGCCAGCTCTAGAGAATGCTGCTGCCACAGGTCCTGTGGATCTGCCTCCTCCCTTACATTGTTGTGAACAATTTTTAGTGGTGCTTAAGAAATGGGTGGGGGAAAATGCTGGAGAGAGAATAATGCTGAGTGACTCTTCACTTAGGGTATTTATTGTGAGCAAGAATAATAATCCATTTATCTTTTCTTTTCCCACTCAGTGATTGGAAAAACAAATGGTATTTCAAATGTGATACCAGATGTTTGGAGTCCCTTGTTCAGAAAGATTTCAAGGGTTTTATTCAGTATTTTTGAACATCTCCTAAAGAGATATCTCTATAATATTAGGCTGGAATTAAGAGGTACTGCCCACAATGAGCTAAAGTTTGGCTTACTTATTTATATTACCTTTGGCTTACATGTTTTACTCCCATTAGTTACATTTTTCATGCTCTCTTTTTTTAGTTGCATATTAAAATTGTGACCTTTAAATCCACTTTTCCATCACATATAGTACCTTTTTGTTACTTATGTTTTTAGGAAGCCCCAGACTGACTTAAACTTCAGATGTGGTACTGCAGGTACAGGTCATACAGTGTTGGTGCAGATCATTGGGTAAATTATTATGTGGCCTTAGTTTCATATTACGTTAGACTAAAGCCATAATTGCTGGTAATTCAATATGACAAAGGAAAGGAAACATCATATTCAGCAAATTAAGTTTTATATGACGGCATTACTTACGAAATGAACAGTTGGTCAAGGACTTTTAGGGACTATAAATAGCAGGAACCTGTAAATTTAGAGTGGAGTTTTTAGTGATGGAAAGCAGAAGGGTTGCAGCTCTTGCCATAAAAGGCAGAAAGAACCCTTCCGTGGCCTTCAGGGCTGAAGGGTGAAGTAGGTGGGTCACATTTATTGAACATCCCAAGAGATGGGTTTTCTTTTAAAAATTTCTCTACTTCTGATCAGTGAACAGCAGTGCTTTGGGAGTCACTGGGGTTTCAAATTAAAGTTCAACAATATCTCTGGTTGAAAATCTGCCTCTTCTGGGAGTGGCAGGAGCTTTGCTATTGATTTGGCAGGAGATAATGTTCTCACCAAGCCTAGCAGGGGAGGTAGGATCTTCTTGACTTTTCTTTTTACAAGCTTTGAGAATTTAAAGAGGGCAGAACAGATCTGCACCAAGACCCTTCCAACGACTGCTGAGCTCCATGAAAATTGCTTTGCTTTTGCTCATCTTTCCTGTGTTGAGGGCTCACTGGGTGTCTGGAGGTGGCAGTGCAGCAGGATTTAGCATCGCCCAGAGTCTCTGGCCTGCACTGTGCTCCTCCAGAGAGCTGCCCTCACCCCCTCCATGTCCTGCCTTTTCTCAGGAAAAGGATTGGGTTTTGCTATACTGTGAATATCTTAATCCTTCCTGATTTTTATGTAAAAATTAAAATCTAAGTGCTTGAGTCCTGACAGAAAATTTGGCTTCACTGTGATTTTTAGAATTTTTTTATCTTGTCCAATTATTTGTCCATTAATGTCAGGCGGGAAAATGTTTTTAAGAGTATTCAAAAAGTGTTAGAAATCCAACCATTTCCTATCATTTCCCTGTGGAAAACATAAAAAGCTGAGAAAATAAATCCTCTCCTGTTCTGAAATGAACATTTGAAGATCTATTTATTTCCATTTTTTGTCTTGAAAAATAAATGTCTGAAATGTTTTGTCCTGTCTGCCAGATGCTTTTGCTTGAGTCACACATTTTCTCTAAATAAAACCCCCTCAAACATTTGACACGTCCTGTGAAAGCAGCAGTGTTTCTTAGGTGCCTTTGATAAGGAAGACCTCTTACCTAGCAGCAGTGACTGAGGAATTTCTTGGAAAGGAATCATTCCCATCTTTCAAGAAGGTATATTTTCTATCTTGTCTGAGAGTCTTGGATCAATAGGATAAAATCGACATAAGTCTTTTATCAAGCCTATACGTTTTATCAAAGTGCTGATCAAGAACTGAAAAGGGATTTGGGTCCAAATCTGAGCAGAAGGATGAAAGACAATGAATTGTGACATGTCAATCGCTGCCAACAAGCCCTATGTTCAAACAAAAGACCTCATTCCTGGTAACCTTGCCATTGTTTTTGTCTTTAAGCACCTTGTCTGTAGACCCACCTTCCTTTCTTCCCCTGATCCCAGCAGGGCTGGGTGTGTGTCAAGGGAAGGGCTCCAAACGGATCAATAGACTTTGGATCAGGCCATAGGTGATTACAGGGCTGTAGTAAAAGATTTTAGGCAACATCTAGGGTGTGTTCAAGTCAGCTTTCTCACAAGACTAGGCAAACAGAACAAAGATACACATAATTTACCCTTTTGTATTTTTATTTCAGTCTGAAAATGTCTGCCAAAACTCCAATTTATCTTTGCTTTTCAGTATTTGAGATATAACTGTGTTTTATCCTTGAGTGTATTGTTTTAAATGTACCGTTTTTATTTAAAATATTATTAAAAGTGCCTCATATCAAATTTTCAAAGTTTACATACACATTTTTTAATTCACCAGAGTATTTTATATAGTTGGAACTATTTTAAACAGAATTGAACCAATCAGAAGTATTGCCTTATTCTTTTTGAACTGAAAAATCAAATATGTAAACCTCTGTGATCTGAATGCATCTGTCTCCACTGATTATAGTGCACATCCCACTTAGCCTTCTGTCTCTTTCCCCACTGTTCTCCTGCTTCACCTCTGAATTGAAGAATTTCACAAATTTTGTGTCATTATTTTAATTTTTCTCTCATGTCTCAAAATGTGCTCCAACAGAAATATGGAAAGATGATTTACAAATTTCTCATACTCTCAGCAATTTCAACAGGCAACTGAAATGAGCCATTCCTCTGCCTGGCATTGCTTGGGACACAGAGACACCAACCTGCCCCCGCTGTCCCTCTCATCTTCCCACCACGTAGAAACAGTTACTGCATTTTGTCTCCTCCAGCAATTCCCCTGGGCCTAATTTTTTGCTCTTCTGTCTCCTCAGTCCTTCAATCCTATGAACAGTAAGTGTTTGTCAAGCTGGCTTTTACAGTCACTAAATGGTTCTGCAATAAACATCAGGATTGTAATTGAGATGAAAATATTCTCCGTCCTCTAAGTCCTCAGTAAACTAATAGCAATGCTGTAGGTCAGTGTAGAGCTACACAGCACACCTGGACCAACCACACGAACAGGACTTTCCAAGCTTGAAGCTGTGTGATGGATCTGCCTTTTCCTACTTTTCTTCGTGTGCAGCTTGAATATAGCAACATTTTTCTGTAGTAGCACTAGCAGTAATGAAGATCTCAGGTGGTTTAAGTGAAAGGCACAAGTATGTGCTGAAGAGCTGCCAACGTTTGCACACCTACAGGTGCAGAGGCAACCTTTTAAAGGCCTCTCTTTAAAAAACAGCTTCTGAGCCTTTCACCAGAGATGTTTCTCACTGCTGCAGCTCTCGAACTGCTGGGCAGCATTTACCCAGACCTCTAAGAAGCTATTGCATTATGCCCTAACAGTGTCCATGTATTGATGGACACAGGTAAAAGATTGCTTATTACACACATCCCTGTGATTAAAACACTCAGGCTGAAATGCTGTTTATAAATTATTCTCTTACACTACAGAAGCACTTTCCTGTTGCATCAGACTGAGGTGCTGCCTCCCCAGAAAGAGGGATCTATGGGTCCTGCAGGGTATGTGTCCCTGGAGCTGCCCAGCTCCTCCAGGGGCACGGGGAATGCACAGGGCATGGCTGGCACTGCAGAGGCCAGCAAGCAATAATACCAGCTTTGCTTTCCCAGGCACCACAGAGCAGATAAACAAGGATGGATCTTCTCTTATGTGCCAAGAAAAGTAATGTAATTATTAACCTCATTTCCTCTGAGAGGACAAGGGGTGATTTATTTGGTATTTTACTTCTATAACACATTCAGCATGCAAATTATCCCTTTGGTTTTACACCTTTCCCACTGCAGCTGCCTTGCATCACTGAAATACTGTGGAAGTCTCATCCTGGCCACAAAGAGAAGGCAGTGACCAGGAGTGAAAGTTTGGGTCTGATGATCAGCAACCGTGCAGTAAAGCTTGGCCCAGCAGCCCCTGCTCCTGGGGGAAGAAGAAACCATGGGGACACAGTGGGGTCCCCTTGCTGGGAGCAGGGACCTGGGGATAGTGCAAGGCCACAGGTCTGGGAAGGTGGGAGTCAAACCTCAGTGGCTGGGCTTTGGCAGGCTCCCGACAGTGGTGGGGAAAATAGTCATTTGAAAAATGATGCCAAGATTAATTTTTCTTATTGTTCCAGGAAACCATAGTTTCTTAGTGTCTCTCCAAGGACTTGCAAGAGAAGTCCTGAATTTCTCCTGCCAGAATGCGCAGTGAATAGCTGGAAACTGAGACCTTTGCCATACGTTGTTGAAACTTTGATGGGGAACTTTCCTTGCTAAAATAAAGTTGATGGGATTTGAGCTTATTTTCTCCTCCTTGCTGATTCTCAGTCTGTACAGTTAAAAAAATAATAGTCAGTTTGCCCTGTTTTGAGGGTTTTCTATTGATAAGATGCAATAAAGAGCACCGGCTTTATTCCCTCTTCATAGACCCATTTTCAGGGCTAAATAGGGCCCTCACATGTGAGATTGTAGCAATTTAGGATTTTATGAACATTACATTGCCTTGCAACAGATTTACAAACTTAAATCAGCAAGACTCCTGATTTTAAAATACAGCAACTAAATTGCAACCAGAATTATGAGTTAGTTAAAACATTACATGTAATGAAAACATAGCCTGGCAAGAAGTGAAATTGGAAAGTTTTTTCCTTATAGATTTTAATATCACCATGGAAAAGATCTTATCTATCTCTCTCCTGTGTCCATTTCACTTCTTCATCTCCCACATCTCCCTGCTTTCATAAAATCTATAGTCATTTACTTGTCTGTCAATTTATTGCTTAGGGACTGATTCAGTATTAGGGGATGGACAAACATGCCAAAATATCACGATCACATAAAATTAATTTCCTTGAGAAAGAATAAAAATAAGGCTAAGAAGCTCCCATCACTACTTAGTAAGCCTTGGGATAATTTAATATATGCAAATATATACAAAGTGCCATGGAGGATATAAATTTTATTGAACATTAATTGGAAGCGATCTGTGGTATCACACAGAGTTTTCAGTGAGCAGGCCATTTCCAGTTTGCGTTTATGTGTGTGAAATGTGTGTATGCACACATGTGCACACAGCCCCGGCAGTGATTACCAGTGCTGAAAGCAATCACCCGCTGCAGCTGACAAGTCAAAGATCAAGTAGAAGTTTTTTTGTAAAAAGGGGGAAATCCTGCTTTGAATAACCAATGACTTGACCTTTGTCAGCTGTTAGTCTGGTTGGTAGCAATTATCCAAAGGAGATTAAATTATCAGTCTCAAGTCAAGGTACTTTGCAATTTGAACAAGACCAGGGATTAAACACAGATACTTTCTGAATGCCAAGGGAGTTTCCAGCAGGATAACTATTTCAGAGGAAAAGCACACTACTGTGAGTAAATTGCAGTTTTCTTTCCCCTTTCTTTCTTCTTTTCCTTAGCTTGGGAGTCCTGAGGAAAGCTTACCATGGGCTGGTGACAGCACCACTGGTTTATCCAGCAGGCTGCAAGTGGGATGGAAATAGCAGCACTGGCTGTGCTCGCAAACCAGGCAGGCTGCGGGCTCACAAACACCTGTGTGTCAGGTCACAGTATTTTGTGGTTGGATGCTGATTTCTAAGGCCTGACACCCATTCCTGAATACCATGCAGAGTCCCAGGTACCATCCGCCTCCTCGGGAGCACCGGGAGTTTCCCCGGAGACAGGGAGGACAGCCGTGCGCAGGCTGGGCTGAGGCACGGTTTGCCTCAGGGGCACTTGCGGTGCTGTCACTGCCGTGGTAGAATTCAGCCACACCAGCTATTCCCACCGCCCTCCTTAGCAGCGGGGTGGCTCCTGCAGGCACTGTCCCATCTGCTCCGGGCTGCCCACCTGTATGGGCTGAGGCAGGCAGAGCTGGTGGTTTAAACCCATCCGTCTGCTTTCATAGGAGAGGGCTGTGGAGGGGCTGCGGCTTTGCTGCCTCCACTGGGGCGAGGGTAGCTCTGGCCACTGATCCAAACACCTAGATTTGGTTTTGCGAAGCCAAAACTCCCAGGTAAGACTGTAAACTCCCACCTGGTGTGGGGTCGGCAGCACTTGGGCACCTGCCAGACCTCGTTGTTATAGAGAAACTTAAAACACCTCAGGGCTGGGGTGGGGTGGAGGGAGAGTTGTTTCCTTTGGGTGTTCAGGCTTTTTCTTCTTTTTTCTCTCAAGTGCTTTGAAGTAAGTGATTAGGCCAGTGCTGTGAAAGTCTGCAAGATGTGACTTGGACTATGATAATTCATCCAAGAGAATGAGCAGGTTAGTGGCCTTAATGTGGCCCCTTAGGGGGGTCGTAGGGGAATAGCTGTGCCATGCTTCCATAGTCCAGGGGTCTGGCTGGTTCTGGCATCCTACCTTTGCAGCAAGCCTTTGGTTTTTCAGCACATTGCACGAACGAGCGAGCTCTTCAATTTATAGCCGCTAAGCAACCCCACAGCATGTGACCTAGTCCCTAAATCTGTTCAGGGAAACACAAATTCACTTAAAGAAACTTTGTTTAGTAATAAATACAATGTTGAGCATTGGTGGGACCTGGTGAGGTCCCACCTGAGGTCCTTTCCATCCTGAGTGGTTCTGTGCAAGCAGCATGGATAGGGCTGACATCTGTACCAGATCTGAGTGGATGGCTTAGGTGAATATTTAAATTCTAAAATGTTTTATTAGAAAAAAATCCAGACTTATAGCCTGCTGAATCTATACTGGAGTCCTCACCTCTGCTGAAAATATTAAAAAAATCCCCAAAAAACATTTGCCTGCTGACCACTGGCATTTAAATGAATCACGTAGAATTTAAAGCATGTGCTTGAATTTTTGAGTACAGCATTTAAGTTTATACATCTTGGGAAAGGTTTTTTGGTTGTTTGGGGTTTTTTTTTTCCATATCTCTTATGAACATCTTTCCACACAGTAAACATCTACAACTTCACCTGGTGATGAGCTGCAGGGAGCAGGATTTGCCCTGTTTATTAGGGTGGGGTGCTGTGGGGGGCTCTGGCCAGCCCTTGGGCATGGTGGCATGATGGCAAATGTCTGCAGTGAGTCCAAAGGGATCCAGTGTTGATTTTCTCTGAACGGTCCCCAGACACTGGTTTCAAGATCCAAGCAAGGTTTTCTTCTATCCTGCTGCAGCAGATGGCTGTAAACATTTCTGTGGCTGTTCAGGCTCAAGCTGGTTGAGGCAATGTGAAATTCTAGGTCAAAAGGTGAAATGCTGCTAAATTTAAGGTTGAAGTTTATGTAGATGAGTAAATGGTTACTTGGACTGTTTCCATTTCAGTTGCACTGAGTAAGGTATGGCTCTCCCAGCATGTCTCCCCACCACAGCTGGGTGTCACAGCCACTTCACAGGAGTTATGGAAAAGGTCCTCCCCAAACATGTTTTCCCATGCATGCAAGCCTAATTGCTCCTGTGAATCCAGGCTTGTCTCCCTAAATGTTTGGATTTGGCTCTGTAGGTTCACTTCATCATGTCTTATACAGGATTAAACAGTGTATTCTCCTGTCAGTTTGTCCCTACCACTTGTCTTCAAACAGTGGAAAAACCTGAGCAGTAGAGATGTTTGGGGTAAGAATCCATTTGCAGATACACAGATATATTTGATGGGATCCTCTCATTGGGAGAGAGTGAGGTTTTGGGACCTTTTTATTTTGTCAGAGCTTAAGGGGACAAAACTGGAATACCAACAGAAAAGTAGTGTTTTAAGGAATTGTTTTTGCACTCCATTACTCCTTCCCCAAGCACAGTGTTGGATGAGGATGCTGTTGGTGCTTTCTAAGGGGTTAGAAAAATAAATCATCTGTCTTTTAAGCGGCTTGTGGAACTCTTAGTTTGATAACTGCAGGTTGTCTGCACAGCTCACAGACATGTTTAAATCGTACTGGGTATAACTCTTACACTTATACTTCCAGTCTGGTGTGTGGTTTGTTTGTTGCTGAGTAACTGCAGTCGTGGGCTAGAGATGTCCAAATTTAGCCAAGGTGAGGTTATCTGTTGCAGTGACCTGCCACAGAGGAGGCACGTATGAGGAACACTCACTAAATACAGGAATCTGAGCCTGGAGCCTCCCCCCTCTGGGCTCCATGGCAATTGCTGCCACTCTTCTGATCCCCTGCAGTTGCTATAGGTGATGCCAGGCACAGGCTCAATGCAGGATCTTCTTCCTGTCTCTGAGGATCTGGTAATCCATACTATGAGGAAGAATTGATGGGAAGCACCTTAGAACACTTTGCTATGAATTGGCCCTTGGTTGTCTCCAGTAGTATTAACTTTCCAAGTGTATTATTATCTGAGAAGCTATTTTAGACTTTTATTTTTTTTGTAAAACGGACAACATTTTCCACTTGCTGGTCATCTCTTTATCTAGTATTTCTTAGTTACACTTCAATACATTGTGCTGATTTAGTGTACTCTTTAACATCAAATTAATATTAAAAGTTTCCTTTTCAGCAGCAATTTGCAGTTACATGTACTTTTGTTTTATATATAACCATCTTCAAAACTGTTGGTACTGTTATATACTGCTCCACTTAAAGGAATTTTTTATCTGAGATTTAGTGAAATTACTTCTCAGGCTCACCTTGATTTACAACTGCTTTCATAAAAATCTGTCCCAAAAGAGTGAACTTGATTCCTATGCTTTGTTCATTCATTTACTATCTTCATAATTTTTCTTCTTTTATTATTTTTCATTTTCCCCATACTATTGAGAATTAAGTAACTTGGATACTTGGTTGTTACTGACAGACTGGGATTTAAAGTCTGCCTGACTTTCAGTAGTTCAAGAAGCAGAATTAGATACAGGTTTCATCCTGGATGTACAAGATTTTGCCAGGTATTAACGTCTAACACTGAATGATAGTGGTTGAACATTTCTAAACATAGGGGAAAAATCAACCTCGGTATGGCACTGATGTGAAGGGCTTGGTTCATTAAACTGCCACCTCAAGCTAATGTCTGAAAGTGCAGATGGGAGTTAGATGTTGGTTTTCTTGCTCTCCCCAGAAACCTCCCTCAGGGAGAGTTCTCTTACCTCAAACACCTGAAAAAAACCAACAGGTTGGCAAATGTAACTTTTTTCTGACTGTAATGGAGACACCAAGGGGATTGAGATGAGCTGGAGCCCTGTGGGAATAGGTGTAGCACCCAAGCACAGAACCAGCGAATACCAGGGACTTTGTGTCCTTGCAGAGATTCTGTCCAACTGAAAGCTGTGTAGGGGCTGGTCTGCTGTCCCAAGTCAGACATTCTCTGTTTTCCCCTTCAGCCGTTCCTCAAAAAAAGAAAATGGAAGAAAATGGAAGGAAATATCCTGGAGTTCATATAGTGGTGTAGCTACATGTCAGGTACATAATGCAAGTTTTGTACAAATACAACCATAATTGTATTTTTCTGGAGATTAGATATAAACTCTGTGTGTGATAAGAACATGTAGGGGCTGCATTATATGGGCAACTAACAGTCTGTATGCTGAAAAGCTGAAACTCTTCTTTGGCATTAAGAATGTAACTTTGACCAGATGTTGATGGTAATTGAGTTGAAAGAGCATGATGGAAATTGCCCAGGGGGAAACAATTTAGCTTTTAAAATGTCATAACTGAAACCTTGATTTAGTGTGTTTCATAGAAGTGGGCATGACTTGTGTTTGATCCATTCTCTTTTTTATTAGTGCTCTGCAAAGTGAAGTTCTTAAGGTGTCTGTGGTGTGTGTGTGGGTATATTCCAGCTCTGGGCTTCCTCAGTGCTACCTTTCTCTGCTAACATCTCAGCTCATAGAACAATTTACCTTGGAAGGGACCTGGAGATCATCCTTTGCAAGGTTGATTTTAAAAGGTTCATCAGGCAACTGGTCTTGTCCAGTTGAGCCTATGCTGGTACGTAGCAGTTTAGGTGATCCCAAAAGGATTACTCAAAAGGTTTAAGTTAAAAATTTTACTGGGGAAGAAAATATTGAAGATTTTGCATAAAAGCTGCATGCACAAATTTATTCTTGCTCATGCTTGTGTGTATGTAATACATTACGCTCAACCACATGGAGTAGGGAACTATTATTATGACCACACTTGTGAAAATATTTGAATTTAGCTTACTTTATGTAAACAATCTGGCCTTAAATCCGCAGTGAATGGTAACGTGTATAGCACAGCAGTCCTCTTCGCAAGACAAATGCCTGAAGGGACTTTCAGTGTTTCCATTCCAACCCTCTTAAGCAGGTCTTACCTTGGCCTTAAAATTTTTCTCTAAAATATTTTCTCCAAAGAAAATTCTATGAAACCCTGCATGTTTACAGGGGTAACACCCTCCCTCACCACCCTAGTAATTCAGTGGAGGGGAGAGTTTTCCTCCCACACTCACCCCAGGCTGACTGGGGGGCTGTCAGCAGGGCAGACTCAGGGGCCACCAAGAAAAAATCTAGTGCTTGAGACCTGTTCCATATGGGTAAGGGCCTGGCTGAAACATTGCTGAGAAGCTGTTTGGAAATCTAGCCATGAGAAGCATGTTAAAAACCCAGTACTAATGCAAACCACATGGCTGGGACTTCATTTAGCTATTTAGAAAACAGGAACACTGTCCACTATGTGCCTTCAATGCTCAATTTCTTCCCCTACCTTCCCCATTTTATTAATTCATCCTCCCAGGATGCTTTCTGCTCTGTTAAGGCCTAATGATTTAGCACCCATAATTCCTGAAGCGTTTGCATCACTTGTGTTTGAATCCCACCTTGAGAAGCTTGTAGATAATATTCCTGTACCTGACACTGCTTCACACAAATCCAGCTGACAACTGAGAAGTGGAAAGTGTCCAGCTGACCCTTGCATCTGACCAAGCCCTTCACGTCAAGGACCAGAGGCAACAGCAAGATATTTTGGGACCAGGACAGGATGTTAGCCTAGTATGTCCTTCCCCAAGCACAAACTAACTTCAAAAGGACTGTACTGACAGAAAAGAACCCATGGACAACCCTCTAGTGCATGGCCCTTTGTGGAAACAGTCAGGCACCAAACCCTTTCCTGGGTTCTGGGAAGGCAGGTAAAGCCAGGTAAGAGTTCCATGCTTTGCTCACATCTGGCACTTCACCACAACATGGCTGTGCTCCTTGGCATAGCTGTGTTTAGCTGGAGACATGGACATGACAAGACTAAGTAGCTTATGAGGAATTAAAAAACAAGAAAAGTCAGTACTTACGTAGACAAAACCAGAGAGAGAACAATATTAAATAATGGATGTATTTATTAATGAATTCAGACAGGCACCACTTGCGCAAACAAAACGTTAGCACACAGACTTTATTTTCGTGTTCATGGCAACTGAAATTCTGGAAGCTTGAATTTCAGACTACAAATGACAAAACCTGTTGCACGTATTCTGAAGTACTTCAATGTCATTGCAGAATTAGTTGAGCAGTAGCAATAACAAAGCATTCAGTAACTACAGAAAGCAGATCTTCTGATAATAAACAGCCGCATGGTGCTAAACACACTTCAGCAAACGCAGGGATCAGCTTGGCAAGCTGCCTTATAAAGCTGTGGTTCTGCCGTGTGACAATGTTGCTCAGAGTAGATGCAAAAAAAAGGAGTCCCACAGTCACATCCATGTAACAAGTGACACACCTACCAATAAGAATGATTTTTAAAAGTTTTCACCTTGAACTCTTCCAGAGGGAGGCTTCAGAATCAGGGTAGCCCCAGAGAACATATTGTGTCAGTTTCTGCAGCTCAGCTGGTAACCAATAGCTCAATCCCCTTGGATCATGACAAAGGACCAAAAAAGCAATAGTTAGAGAGATTTTGTAGTAAACTAGACGGAGTGGGGAAAATCTATGGCAAAAGACAAGTGGGCCATTTCAGCTTTCCTTGAATTACTGAAGCTATCTAAGCAATTTAACAAATCCTTTGCACATGACAGTAGAAAAATTAGAGGATGTTTGTCAACTCTCAAATAAATGAGCTGGAATGGTGCTTTAGGGAGAAACTGATGGGTCAGATAAATGGTCCCAGTGTGTGTGGCCTGAAGGGATAAGATGGAGACAACACTACAGAAAGTATCAAACAACAGTTTGAGATGACTTATAAAACTTGTTGCTCAAACATCCACATCCCTAGGGAAGCTTCACAGGCAATCAGCCAGTGCCACATTTAGTATCCCACACTGCACAGAGGCAATTCCAGTGTACCTGCAGGGGAACCACAGTGACTCCTAGAAAGGCACAATTATGTATTTTCTGAATTTCTCTGGACAAAATGGAGGGCAAACCTTGTTTTATTTTTCTTGTAAGGAAGCTACTAGGAAAACTATGTCTTGAAACCATGCTTATTTTCTTCCAGCAATCTTTGGCTATTTCTTGGCTAGGTAGATAAGTGTGTGCAAGACTAATTTACAACACTGTTGTGTGTATGAATGAATAGCATTGAGTTGTATTTTGTGGCACAATTTAATAGAAAATATAAGAAATCTGTCTTCCCAGCAGCTCTGAGAGCTTGAATCTGACTTTCTACTTATCATGTTTGTCATGCCCTAGTGTAATGAAAGCATCCACAGTCAAGGCTGTTACAAGCTCTATCGTCTAATACGGATAAAATATTAAATTGCTCCAGTTTTTATATTTAAATTTATCTTCACAGCAATCCCTGTGGTGCTGGAGGACCACACTATGAATAGCACTGAAATGTAGTGAGCAGATATTTCCGTGCTACTCCAGGGAAGGCACAGACAATTAATTGTCCCCAATGAGAGTAGTTTGCTCTACTGTCCATAATTATAGTTTTGAGTTTATAAATAACGAAGCATGATTTTAAGAACCAAAACAAACCCCTCAATTACTACAGAGTTCCTGAGATAATTAAGTCTCCAAATGTGGCTCTGTAGAAGGGAACCAAGGCTACACTGCAAAAACCCATAACATGAGATGTGCGTAAGCAGAGCAAAGCGACAGGATGGGAAACGTCATCAGGAAAATAAACTCTCTCATCATTATTTCACCGCTTTTTACCTAAAAAAACAATGGCCTATTGTCTCGATTCACCCTATTGTTCTGTCACATTTTTTGTTATTGAAGAAACCAACAGCCGGTCAGTGAGAGTTTCCTGAGGAGTAGCAGCTTGGAAAGTTAAATGCGGTATCCTGTGCCTAAGGCTTGTTTTGCTACAGGTTTTACGAAAAACCAGGAAAGTAAAGTTACTGAGACAAATTAAAGCACATGGTTTGCAATTCAACTTGTTTGAATACCCCTTCAAATGGAAATACCCTCCCCACTTCAACATGATAGTTAAAACCTGCAAAATGAAGCAGAAAAAAGCTGTACCCTGTCCGTATCCCTGCTTGATGGACTCCTCTCTTGTTACTGGGCCGTTGTGAACTGCCAGGGAAAAACTCTAGGTCGGGAGCCAGCACAGCAGGAGGCTTCATTAGCCATGAACAGGAGCAAAACAGAGCTTCAGAAGGAGCAGTGCCCTGTCTGAACAACCAGCTTCACCACAACAAGCACATAATCAGCTGGACAGCCTGTAACACACGCGTCGGATAAAGACAGACCTATGGATACAAGACAGCTATGGCTTAAGTGTTTCAAAAGATCTTTGCCCAACAAGGAAACAAATGATACATTAAAAACTTTTTACAAAATACATGCTCTGTTCTTTCTCTGGTTAATATCTTCCTTGCTTGAAGCTTGGCGGTTGCCCAAACGCATCCAGAGCAACGCTTGATGATAACTCAAAAATGTGCAGTTAATCTGTGTGTAGTTTCAGCTCTTGAATGCCAGGAGCAAAAGTGTACTTTTCAGAGAGAAATAGGCTCGGTCACACAGCATAATCATGTTTATGCAAGTTTCTAGTAGATAGCCAAGATAAAGGAAATACTTTTGTACAATCTTCTGAGAAAAGACAAAAACTCTGAGTTGAAAAACTGCTCTTTTTCAATGCCATTTTATCCACAAACAAGCGTAAGCCCCAGTAGAGAGCTTCCTGCATTACAGTGAGTAAAACTTTAGCTTGCTGTTTCTTTTGTTTTGTTTTTTTCTTTTTTTTTTTTTTTTAACCTTACAGCTATATTTCATCATAAAAACTAGTTTGAAGAAAGAGTAAACTTTTGCTCTTTGGTCTATCTTGACATTCCTCCAGAGACACATAACAGGAATATTTCAGATTCATTTTTTGTCTCCTACTTGCAGGAAACAGGAAAGTTGCAGTTCTTAATTTTCAGGCTTCTGAAATGACAAAGATAAGAAATTTATACATTGAAACAAGATATCTTTGCTTTCTTTAAAGAAAACAAAAAGCGTCACAACCTAAAATGAGTGCTTCATTGAAATGGGATATTTTTCCTTAACCATAATAAACAACAATTTATAGTTATACCATATGCACCTCCTATTTATTGCCTGTGTAGCCCTACTAGGTGAGAAACAAAAAATCTGTACCCATAGTCAAGCATGATACATACTTCAGACTGCACATTACTGTAGTAATTGTTGCTGACTGAAAGCGAATACTCTGGAATGAGACTAAAAGACTAATTTTTTTGTTCATAGGCTCAGTTTTGTGGATGTAAAGGAAAGGTCTTAAAACACTTTCTATTTGTATCTGAATAAATTAAGAAGAAAACATCTAACAAATAGTTTTCAATTTTAGAACACTAGCTTTGGTCCCCTGCTCTTATGGACTTCTTTATAGCCATGAAGATGCTCACAGGCAGAGCTCTGGGATTTCTCTCAAGTTCAGAAAAGCTCTGAGGGTGGCAAGGTGTCCATGCTGTGTAATTCTGATGCTTTGCCAGTTTTGCAAGAGAAGAGTGTGAGAATACATCAGACACTGTGGACAGTGGCAGTTCTACGAAGTCACAAGTGACTGTGGAGAACAATTTCCCCCTGTTGCCATCAACCCAGATACTCAAAGCCTGCACAGTAAGAAGAGCAGGCACCTCCTGTCACTGATTAAATTAGAGGGATTCTTAGAGCTCACAAGGGTCCCTCAACAGACTTTACCTGTGCAGGGCCAGTTTGCAACTTCCCCTCACTGAGCAAGTGTAACTTTTTTAAAAAAAAAAATTTCTTCCTATTAGCAGACTTGTCTCCATGTAAGTCTTACTCTGACTGGTGCACTCTACAGACAGCTCCTAAGGAAACAATTTCAACTTTCTCAGTGGATGTGTTGGGCAGTATAATTTAAATAGGACAGTGGCCAGTGACAAAGGACTAGCCAGATTCATTTGGGTTCATTTCTGTACATTAATGTTTCATTTTTTTGATAGATCATATTGCTCCTACAGAGAAACTCCAATATTGTGTGTCCATGTATTGGCTATTGGTCAACAGGGAAAAACAGAGTTGACTTTTATGATACAGTTTTTGCTTCTAGGACTTTTTAGAGCATGTTCAAATGACTGGTGTGAAGTGGTACAGAAAAATCGGAGTGGCAAATGACACCCAGTGTTTCAGCTCAGCCAGAGCCTCACACAGCATCCTGAGAAGCAGGAACTTCTGCCTGTATCTCTTTCACAGGTCTGATGAAGATGCACATTGCAGAGGAGGATATTAACTGCACACTAAAACAACTGTTCTCAGCTCTGCAGGCATGTTTATAATGAAACATCTGCAGCTCTTCCACAAATTTCTAAATATTTTTCAATTAAAACGTCTTAAAGATCTGAATCAGCCCTAATGAGCTGGCAAAACACCATATTATTAGTAATATTACATCATACCCTAAAATGCTGAAGAATTCAAATTAAATGAAAAAAAGTCCCTTGATCTGCCACCACAGAAACAAACCCACAAAGACCTCAAAGCACAGTATCACCTACAGTGTGGGTTCACTTCAGTAAATATGTAAAAATAAAGGATAGTACTAAACTTCTCCACAGAATGTTGGGAGTAAAGGCTACATGTGCATATTATTTCTCTCTTCTTCCAAAATTAGCAATATACAAATCTAGCACATGAACCAGATGAATTTTAGAGCTCATGAACGCTTGACCACCTTGTGTGGTGTTTACTGGATACTACCATGCTCACAAGGCATTTATACCTTGTTAAAGGTAGGAACACAGGTCAGCATGTGCCTATATTAATGAAAAAAATATATAATTAAGCTGTTTTTTTCTTTAAAAGGCTTACACTTCTGTGTAATCATTCATCTGTCAAATGCTAATACCTCCACAAGGAAATTAAAATAATTTATTGTTTGCTATATGTGTTCTATACATGTTATTTCCTACCTATTATGTTTTTCTGACTTCGTTAACATTTCTTTTTACATCTGACAAAACATCATCACTGACTAAAAGTCAATTTTAACATTTTCATTTCGTGCACAGCTTCCAATGAAAGGCTTTCACAGTCAGAATGGAGTATTTTGTCTGCTTAATTACTGTTGCTCTTCCAAACTCATCAGTCCCTGGTTTGGATGGATTTGTGTAAGGCTAGGCAGTAAACACTCAATTAAGCAGGCTATGTCAATCTGCATATAGATTTCACATTAGGATTCTACAGTCATTCCAAATGATTCAGAAGCAATTACACAGCTGACACATGATGAATCAATATGTATGCATGAAGCTGTCAGACATATCATGTGTATCAGTAACAAAAATGGGATATGTGCCAAGAAGTGGTATGTGCAATACTACCCAGCCACAGAATAGTCAGGGATAGTTTGCATACAGGTAATTACCTGTGTATGCAGATTGACTTTCAAGCTAGGTACTTTTAACTCGTCGTGACTGGCACAAACTGGCAGAATCTGCCCTCACCAGATGTTACGTGAATATTGTGGCATTCGTGAGAATATGTGGGCAAGTGAGCAGTTCACTTGGTCTGGCTGGGTTGTGCAAACTTCTCCCCTACTCAGAACAATCCATCAAAACACAAAAATAGAAAGTGAAAGCCCCTTCTCTCAATCCACATTAAGAAAGAACTGCTAAAGCAGGGCTGAAGCATCTGGGCACATCCACCTCAAAGCTGTGGCTGATCTGGGGTCCCATCACAGTCCTATTAGCTCATAGTAATAGTGTTGTTCTGTCTTAAAAAAGAAAAACCCTTTTGCTCTCCAGACCAATCTATTGAGGGAGAGAGCTAAGTGATGAAAGGAGAGAATCCCATGACAGGCACACATGGTTTGTTTCAGTCAGGGTTACATTCTCTCTTACTCCACTTATTATGTTAAAAGGTTAAAATGGAGTAGCATAAAATATTTTCATAACATCTTGTATTTTTAAGTGAGGAACATGTGCTACACAAAATTAAAGCAGGACACCAGGAAGATAAAGTACTTAGAGAAAGGGAGGAGGTGGTGGGGGAGCTGCAACCTTCGAGGAAAAGGGAGAGAATCCAGCATGAAAAACAGGCTAAGAGGACAGCTTTGTGTTCCTGAAATGCTTATTACCCTTTGAGAGAGATGACAGCAGCTATGAAAACAAAACATGCAAAAACAAAGCAGAGCTCATGAACAAACTGAGAAATATCTTCCGTCCTATCTAGGTAATGACAGACACACACTGCCACGTGAGCGTAGCATCAAAGGGTATGTCTTTTTGGAGTGAGCAAGAAGATATGGTTTCTTCAGACTGGCTTTTTCCATAGCCAAGAGCAGTACAGTTGCTGAGATGGCTTCTCCTGATGCCAAACTGACAGTGCCAGGAAATCCAAAAGTCACCATTAGTGGACAACAGCAAAGTGCCAGTCACCATTCAGCAAATGAGAAACCCATGTGATAAATTGCACATTATGAAATACACCCCCAAAGGGTCTGAAATCTGTATTGAAACTAGAGCTTAGGTAAACTCCTGACAAGCTTTCTTACACACATACTAGGCACAAACATCCTCCCCCAAGCTGGAACAGGAAAATAAAGGCTGTTGACCGACCTGAATTTGGATGTCACTCTCAAAACAATCCTTTCACTTGCTCTGTGATGGGGTCAAGGTCAATGTCATAGAAGCATGGCCTTGTGGGCAGTCCTGGCATGGTGCTCATCTGTGCAAACAATGACATTCAGTTATACTCCTGCACCTGTAAGCAGATAATGAGTCTACCCTTGCATGTAAACCTTAGATTAAGAGAAAGGTTGGATTGTTCAGCACAGGCTCAACCACAGATGTGAACTTTACCACATTTTTTGTTTCTGTTAAAAATGTCAAACTTGGTATTTTTTGATGAATTTTTAAGTATGAGCTTCTAAAAGACAAGAAGAGAAAACAAAAGCCACAAAATACAGGCTAGCAGAGCAACCTAAGAGCAAATTTTATAACAAAATGAACACCCTTTGGGACTTGCTTATTCTTTAAAATAGTTATCCAGAACATTTATCCATATACCTCCTTAAAAAAAAAAAAAAATCACACAGCAAAGTGCAAAGATGTAACTGTCTGAATTTACCTGGCGATATCAATGTGTTGATATCTCAGACCTCTCTCACAGAAAACCAGAATACAGAAGCAGAATTAATCACAACACTTACATAATGTCAGGAGCAAATTGAAATAGTTCTACTACACATACAGGAATTACAGCTGAATCCTAATTTAGTTGTTAGAATTAACAGATTGAGATATGAAGCTAAAGCAACCCAATTATCTCAAACTATGCATAATTAAGATCCTGATCTTGCATAAGACACTAGCATCTGCATACTTTTAAACATGTCAATAGTTTCATGAAGTTAAATTACACAGTTAACTACAGTTCTGCTTAGGCTACTTATACTATTATTTGAAATTGGCATTTTTAGCAGCAATTAAAGGCACATGACTGACATGGAAATCTTGAGGTGCTCCACAACAAGTTTAAGCCCCTTTAAATCATATGTTTCCCTGTTTCCCAACTCCCTGCCTCAGGACTCTTTGCTTCTCCCTTGCAAAGATGTCTGGAGAGCAGGTTTGGCAGAATTATGCTTTTTTTTGATCTGCTTCATTTTCTCCTGTTGCAGTCCCTTAAGCCAAGAAGGGCTTCCCCATTCCCAGTGCCACCACTGGCACAGTATAAAGGTTGTGGCTGTGGGGCAGTTTTAAAACAGGACGAGTTTGGATCAACTTGGGTCACTTTGGATTTATGCCCTGAATATCTCACTATATTTCCCCGAATTCAAGGAACTCTAAAAACAGTGTTTGGCTTAATGACTCCTTAAACCCTTTCAATATCTTAACCTCATAAGTGGAGAACGTGGAGAAAGTGGAGAATGCCCCTGCTAAAATAGGCCCTATATTAATACCTAAATTGATGAAAGACCTTACAATCTCTCAAAAAAACCCCTGGAATTCAACTTCACTTGACTGTTTGTTGGCTGAGAGCCTTTAAGCATTGAAACTTATTTGCTAGATTTTGAGGAACAAACTTTTGGCCAGGGCAAGTCAGCAGAGTTCATGAAAACTGGTGGTTAACCTGACCACAGGAGGTAACCTTCAAACATGGCTGTATAGAAAAAAAAAAAAAAAAATTATACTGGCTTGAGTATCAGAGGCTTTCCAAACACAATAATCTACAGAAAGGGACAGATTAGGGTATGTCTTCATGAGTGAGCTGAAACAGATTGCTAGAAGAGGAGAGTTTCACCCTGGGAATCCCTGGAATGATTCCCCCTTGGAGCTGGCTCTGGCACTCATCTTACTGCAACCAGCCTTGTTCAACACACTGAGCTGATGTCAATACATGTTTTTGTGGCCAGGGTTGGTTGACTGATGAACTAAATCTCCTTATCACATGATCAGAATACCATTGGGCCCCAGGCTGCACCAGAGGAGCAGCCAGAGTACATACACTGTAGCCAGCCATCACCTCCAGCTCTCCAGCAGAGCTCAAAGCCAGGCAACCTCCTCCCTGGATCCTCCCTAATTCCCCAACAAGCACAGCTCAGCTACAGTGTTTTCTCTGGCCAAAGGCAAGCCCTAACAGGATAATTGGTCTCGAAAGAGAAAAAATCTTATGACCACCATCCTAGCTGCTCCAGAGAGCTAGACTTCCAGGCCCTCCTCCCTCTGGGTCAGACTGTGTTCCATTGTGTCAGCCTGACCTGATGCATATCCAGTGAAGGGGTCAGGCTCTCCCTCATGCTTCAGCTGCGCTCCAAACACTCACATAATAACTCCATCATGGGAATACAAGCAAAATGTAAGACCTCCCCAGCACAGTCCCATTTGCTCCAGAGAGTAAATGCTGCTGCCATTTCAGAGGTTAATCCTGCTCTGAGACAGGGGAAAGGTGCCTCTGGAGCTCGGCAGTGGCGCAGCCATCATCTCACTTGAGATCTAGCTCAGAGGAAAAACAATGCAACAAGCTCTTCTAGTGCCTCAGTACATTTCCTCTGGTTTTAAATATAGTCCTTCCTGATGTTTTGTTATTGTACGTAGTAGGATTAAAAGACAAAACTGTCAGTTTGCGTTGACCAAACCCTGCCTCTGACTGCATGACATCATTTATTGGCTGACATTGCCTCGGCATCTTAGCTAAGTACTAAAACACCTTGCTACTATTCTGTATCCATTGGCCACAGTAGTCCGACTGCTACATCATTAGGGTTACTTAATTATTTTCTGTCTCAGATTCCTTCCAGTTTCTGAGTTAATGTTTGACAAGTGCCTTAATGAATTATATCTCACTGGGAGGGGAATGAACAAATTGCCAAAGACAACTTTCGGGTTACTTTGTGTATGGCAGTTCAACATCTGAAAGCAAACTCCCAAATTCCAAGATTTTGTTGGGCTTCTTTTAACTGTAGCTAATTTAGAAGAGCTTTTCTTTTCTTTTTTTTTTTTAAAGAAATATTGAATACAAGTCCTACATATGTATTTCATGTTTTGGACTTTTTTTTTTTTTCCTTTCACAGGCACAGTTCTACATCAGTATAACTCTACACTGTATTAACTAACGAAAAGTTACTACATTTAAAAAAATGCAAATATCAAACCAGTTTATTGCTGGTTTGGGAAATACAACTATTCTCATATTGAAAACTGAAGTCAACAAAAGGGAATCGGTTCATTTGAATTAAAACCGCTGCTGCATAAAATAAAGTTCAAGGCAAAAAAAAAACCCTCCAGAAGAAACACTTTGGGGCAAATTCTTATGTGAATTATAGACTGAAAATAACTATGTACTGTCATTTTTCCCATGGCCCAGACTTTCAAACAGGCAAAGCCACGTAGATTTATGATCACTACTCTCTGCTCTCATTATCTCTACACACAGAGGTAACATGCAGAAGAATCTATCCCTTTTTCATTACTTCAAGGTCAATAGGAAGAGATGCCCGGCTGGCTGAGGAGAGTACTACCAATTATTCCCTCTCCAGCCCTCCATTTCTCTTCTTCAACCACAAAGGCAGGAATGAAAAGAGGACTCAGTCTGCTGCAAGGCTTCACCTGACTGGCTCTCCACAGGGCTGCAGGCTCAAGATGATCCTCTTCCCTCTCACCATTTTCCATGATGCTGAATGAAGGCATTAATAAGTGAGCTGGTTTTTACTCCAGCAGGCATGATCCAGAGGGATCACTCTCCCTGACCTCAGTAACCAGAGCCCAGATTTTTGTGCATGGAGGGGGAAAGCCAACCACATGGCTGTTGCACATTTTGTACCTGCACAGTGCCCAGCAGACTATCTCCACCTCTCCAAGGCATCCCAAAATAACTAATTCCTAAACATTACTTCAATTTTAAAGCCTGAAAAAAGCAGAATGAACAACAAAAGAGAAAATATGTTTAAAACATAAATCACTTCGGTAATTAGCAGTTATGTACAGCATGAGAAAAGCCCACAGAAATTTATAGTCATACAGCAGCTTGCTTGGTATCTCATAAAATATACATCCTCTATATATTGCTCAGAGAGCAGCACAACTCTCCACTCTAATATAACAACATTTGGGTTATAGATTGGTAGCTATGCACAGTGTGGCTGTAAGAAAAAAACAGGGTAAGAAGAAGAGAATGACAGCATATTATCTACTGAAAATCACAAACTGGATTTAGATGGCTGAAATTATCAGTACTTAACTTGAACTAAACTGCTACTATAACACTCTTCCTGGGAGAAGGAAATTATAAGGCATAAGCTTGGCATCTTAAGGCTTAATGCAATTCATATGAATGCTTCATGCAGGGAAAAAAAGAAAGAAAAGTTATACAAATAATTTAGGAATTAATAGGAACTAGTTTTCTAGGAAGAGACCATTTTCTCTACAAACTGTGCAACTGTCCATACATCCATGAGAGTGAATCAACTGCAGAAAAATGATGTGAAAAATGCAATGATATTTGTTGCTATGGCTCTCTGTTTAGGAGGCAAGAGCAGCAAGTCTTACAGTCAGCTTATCATAAGGATCATTTACATTCCTGGAAATGCACAGCTGGTGGAAGATAAAATACAATTTTAGTTAAGAATGCCTTAAGGCTACTGTTATATTAGGCATTTATGGTCCTCCAGAAGTTTACTTACACGACTGAACCAAAAACCCATAATGAGCTTCCTTACAAATGGAGAATGCTAGTTATTTTCAAGAAAGTGATGTGAAAGTGTTGCTCCACACCCTCTCCACAAACCCATCCAAAGTTACTGGAACAGTAACTAAGTTTCATTTAAATTACAGTTATGTGTTGACTTGTAATTTGAGTTGGCCATGAGATCTACATAACAGCTGTACACAGACAAGAACCAAGACTCTGCTAGCCAGGCTTGTTGTGGTCCCATGAGGAACTTCTGCTGCTTAGCTTCCTTTTTTTATCATACAAATGCCTACCTGTGGTTGACATCCTGCCTTCGAGTGCATATTCATCCATATACCTATCGATATTTTTTCATTTATCTATATGAAAAGATCCTAACGGAACTTGAGATTGCCTTAACAGGGTTAGCGCAATGGCACAATTTGCAAAACAGATGGTCCCAAGGACTACATCCAACTCATGTTTAGTGTCTTTTTCACCTATAAGACAAGAAGTGTCTGTTTTACAGGCATAACATTGTTTCTTTTGAATAGAGAAAGAAACCCAAAGGAATCTGTACTTACATAATGTATGGCAAACAACTCATTAGAAAATACTGAAAAATCAGCAAATAGCTTATTGAGGAAACCTCCCTGTTCTGTGGCTTATGGAGTTAACATGGTGTTTGACAAGAAAGGCAAGTAATTCACATTTTTAATTGTATCCTTTTGTTAATTAAACATGCTATGACAACTTACAACCATTTCAAACTTGAAATACTGCAGAAAACAGATGTTGTTTCTCAAGAGAATCCAGCACGCACATGACTGCGGATAACTCCTCAATAAAATCTGATGGGATGAATTGCATATCCCACACTCCCTCAGCAAGAAACAATACAAGAGGAAACTCAAGAGATTTATAAATAGTGCTATAAACCTGTATGCATTACGGTCAACGTGCCAGAACTTGTTGGAATCCTGAGGCACAGCACGAAGGAGCTTCGCTTCAGGGTTTCAGTAATATTTCCTAGTGTGAGTTTGAGCTCTGGAAGACAGATCCACCACCAGAAATTTGCTGGACTTCAGGGCATCTGTCAGTCTCAGGGCATGCAAAGGTGAATGAAATAGCTTTCTGAAGAAATCCTTCCAGGTCTCCAGTCCTGCCCTTAGCTGTGCTTTGAGTGCCAATTAATTGCACTGACACGTGTGCTGCTGGCCATGCACTGGAAGCCGGCCCCAGGGGAACTGCAGTACAGGGAACAGGAGAGAGGAGATTAACAGACACCTCACTGCACTGCATGGCTGGAGAAGTGTGTGCAGATCTCGACTGGATCCCTCATGGTCCCTGCACTCTCCATTTCAAACCTATACTTGTAAATACTTCATGAGACTATCCATGCAATGAGGGTCATGGGTAGGACTACGGCACTCTGAAGTGTGCAACTGTGCAAACACTTCCACTTATTTCATCTTCAAACTGGACTGTCCTACAGCACACAAAGGCACTGGGTATATAGAAAATGGTATAGAAAAATTTGGCAGTATATACTAAGTATTTCAATGATCAGCTTGAAGTTTGCACCACAGAAACTGGAAAATTCCTCCAGTCTGCAGAGCTCTATCACTTCAAAAGTAGCTCAGGTTTTGAATGATGGAAAAAATTAAATTACATGACAATAACAAAAGACATTAGTTAAGAAAATATCATTCCACCCCCCCTAATTACAAGAACATCAGAACAAAATGACCAAATAAAAAAAAAAAAGCACAATATAAACTTCCTCTTATCCACCCACCATGTATTACAGAGGGGAATGATACTATACCAAAGCCTGAAGTGATACTCAAGTGATCTTTCACCAGCTCTTAAAAGCAAACAAACTATTTTTTTCCAAATTTTTTTCCAGATTTTTCCATATCTCACATTAGGAAAAGCAGATGCATAATGGAGGAAAGTTCATGCTTCCTTAAAAAAAAAAAATCAACCTTTAAGATCTAATAAATTCAGTTTTGGAAATGACAATGTTTTCTAAAAAAAATTACTTTAATAGCTATATAACATTTAAGACAATATTATCTCATTGTTTTTCGTTGCCTGAAGATAATAAGGATTTCTGAAAGCAGCTAACCAATGATCTTAAGTTAGTGTTTAAATAATGGTTTACTTTAAAGTTTTAATGAAAATTTGCCAAACCTGATTATGGCCACAGGAGTTAGGGAGAGTGAAGATTGTATTTCCTTCTCAGGAAATCTTTAACAAAACAGGATCTTGCTGCAATGTCTAAGAACAACCACAGCAAGAAACTCAACACATTAGTAGCTTTCAAAATGGTTAAAATAATGTTTGAGAAGATGCTGATGCTACCCTGACATATGCTGTAGAATTCCTTGCAGTGAGTGGCTCTTTTTCACTGGCATGTTGACTGATATCAGGTGCAGAAGTCCATCTGGCATCAATTATTGTATTATAATTGCCTCTTACTTTGATGTTTTACACATTCTTGGCAGTTGTTCTATTTTTGTGAAAGGATTTACAACAACAAAATGCATGGACAATGGTCCTCTGCTCTCAGCATCTGGATGAAGTTATAAAATTACTGAATATTGATTACACAATCCGAACTGGCCTTGCTGCCAGGTGCTCAAGTTAGACAGAAGCAACTTGTGCCCTGCTACATCCTCTGAAGGATTACCAGGATCCAACAAATTTCTCATCTTGAATGGAAATGATCTGAACCCAGAACTGATCTCCTGGGCACCCTAGGGAATAAACAAAACCCACACAATAGTGCACATCTGTCCAGTACAGCTTTTGGAGAGATCTTTAGGTGCATGTCCCAAAGGAAGCAAGCGATTTCTTGGTGAATCAGTCAGTGTAATACCACTAGAATTCAAATGGTGCTGTTTAGTGCTGAAGCACCAAAGACCCAGAAAGGACATTTTTCTAGCTATTAAATAAAATATTTAAGAATAGATGTAATCTGTAACAGAATGAGCAATTTCCCCAATTAAGTAAAATATTTATGACTCACATATATGACTGCAGTTCCTCTTGGCAGAGTTCTCTCAACTCATTTTCATCTTAGAATTTATAAAACCACACACTTGAAGCAGAAGAAAATGGTCCCCGTTATAACAGCACAATGGAAACAAGATATTAAATTTTAATTGAAAAATACACCTCTCTGAGGTAGCATGCTAGATGGTGTTAGTTGAGTGCACTATATTCTATACAATCCACACCACGTTTCACAGAGTATTCTGCCCTACACAGGGTAATTCACAGCATATATAACCTCATTAGTTTAAGTTTCTATAAACAAAATACTACAAAAAATAAAATCCAACTTAACTAAACAACTCCTCAGAAAAACAAACATTCATGGAGGAAATTAAGGGAGTGAGAAAAAAATAAGGACTACAAATTTCAGGTGACTTGTTCCAAAACACTTCCTTCATCCCAGCCCACTCAAATCCATTTCTAGAAGTAATTGCTCCCTTGACCAAGGCCTACATCCTGATTTTCCTTTTCCCCTTGGGCTTTAGACAGAATCCCTGGCAGAGGACTCTTGCTCACTGCCTCTTGTACAAAATCACCTCCTCATCCAGAAGAAATCCTTCCCTGCAGCTCAGTCCTGATGTCAGACGCTCCCAGGGCTGTTCCCGTTCTTGAAAAGTGTCCAATATATCAGACAGTGCTGGAAATGGGCCTCTGAAGGAATAAATCCAGGGGATAAAGGCATTTTTCTCAAGTGCTGTTTCAGCAACAGCAATATTTAAAGCATCTGATGTTCATGGGTACATAATTCTCCTGTTTTGTTCAGTGTTCGTATCTCCTCGTAAAGAGGAGGTGTCCAAACTGTACCAGCAGCTCAGTTTCTGCTGAAAACAGCAAGAAAAGAACAAGTTTTGTGGTATTTGAGAGGGAGAGATCTTGGGTGACCCATCTGGGCTGCCTTGTGTTTGCTCAGGGACTGGGCACCCTTCATTCCTCTGAAACCTGTTTTTCTTTAGAAGTGCAGTTCAGCAAACTCTGGGAGCAAGTCACACTTTGTCCTGCTGATCTTCACTATGACATTTTGGTTAAAATCTTCATTAACTTTGAGAAAACCTCAATTACAGCACAGAAAGTGGAAATGGTGATGGCAGCAGACTATCTGAAGTAAATGCTGCATTCTCAACATGCAACAAACTTTACCCTTCTCAGCACACCATGCCAGAAAAGCATGAGGAGCATCATCTGGTCATGTCATGGCAAATTACAACATGGAAAAATCAAAAAAGATTGCCATAACTGTGGTGAATAAATGCACATTAAACTGCTGCCATACTAGCCCTTTTGGCTACAATTAACTGGATCCACTGATACCTGAATAAGTAAAGTTTCCTAGGAAATATCATATCAGGCCAAGATGATGTGTGTACCTGTGTGCATATGTGTGCACATATATATGGGAAGAACTGCTTCTAAAGAACATAAAAGTGTTCAAGAGAAAAGGAGTCCTTAAAATTCATTCTTTTTAACTGTTAAATTGCCAGACTGGCTTGGTCTCATTACTTGATTTAAACTAAATGCCAGTAATGACCTTTGTGGTACCAAAGGGTATTAGATGTTTGGAAACCACCTCAAAACAACAGAAATGGAAAAAAGTAGTAGAGGAGGTGACTATACTTTGCTAGTCCCAACTAAGTAGACAGAATCTAGTTTTCAGGACTGGGAAAAAAATAACACCTAGGATGTACACTTCAAGGATGCAGTTCTGCTTTCTAGTCTGCAGGTATCATGGGAAGGGTGATAAAGAAGGGCCTGGGAAGCTTGTCTCCAAAGAACGATCAAGTGTGGTGAGCACCAATAGCATCAGTCACTATCACTGTACTGTCATCATGTACATACCTTGACTTGTGAGCATATATAACCTCATTAGTTTAAGTTTCTATATCTACTTTCTCAAGTTACTTGTTGTTTGGATAAACAATTTAAATTATTTGCTATTTTCAAAATTAAACTTACTTAACACACGCTATTTCATGACAGACTGAAGCAAACAAGAAATGGACAATGACAAAGAAGCACTTCATAATGTAATTTTGGATATGGGAGCTTTCTAACCCTACACAGTTTTGCTCTCCAGACAAATTACTGTCTTGATATGCTTGATCAATGCCATCTTAGATGCACTGAGGAATTCAAAAGCTTTTTCTTTCTATTTGTTCCTAACCCAGAAGATCAGAATGGATCCAGCTTGGATGGATACAAGGATGGCAAATTGTTAAACTGCTTAAATCAGACATTCTGAGTCACAATTCCATTGCAGAACTCTGGCATTATACACTATTCAATACAGTGTGTCCTCTAGAATCATACTAGAATGTACTGCAGTCCCCTTTGACAAGAGACAAAATACAAAAAAAGATATTACTTAGAACAGCAATTTTCCTCCTGTAGTCTATGGAACCACTATTTTAAGAAGTCTTCAAAAGGCTGCTAAGAAAAGCAAGCTTTGAATAACCTATGCTGGAGCTCACACTTCTCCTGGAAAATGGAGTAACATAGAAATACTTTGAAAAAGGCTGAAAGCTAGTGACTTGTGATGAACTCGAGTGTTCAGAAGAACCAGCTCCTTTGTAACCCATCTAAACAACACCAATAGCTGCAAGGAGATAGGAAAAAACTTTAGCCATGAATGTGGGATTTAACTTTCTCATGGCAGTACTAATTTTCGAAGTTTCTCTAAGAATATACTAAAACCCTAGTTTCTGTTCACTGAGAGAGAACCACGAGTTAAAAAGCTGTCAAGACAGATTTAATTGTCAAAGGAAATCAAATAAAATTTGTTAACTGATGGAGAGCACAATCTTTATCCCACAAATGTGCATCCTTACATAATACAATAAAGATTTATGTATTTTTTATTTATAAATATAATTATTCTCAAAGTACTTACACATATGAATGAAAAACTTCAAGTACATCTGGGAAATAAATAAAATAAGATCTCCACTTTAAATTGCTAGATAGGATGCAGAGAAGGTTAAATGATTTGCCAAAAGGAGCTGAGGTGCTGCCAGGATAATGGAACTTGAAATTGGTAACTGATTCTTATCTTAGTTTCATATAACTGAAATTCAAAAATAACACTGCATGCAACCTTTTTTCTATTACATTATGAATGCAGTATCAGCATTTTTATACAACTTTTTCCAGTTCTCACAATTTGTTCTCTATGAACTTGCAGTAAGTCACTTCCCTAACCACAGTTCCTGCAATAAAACAAGGGATAACAATATATTCACAAAAACAACAATAATGTTGCTAAACCATCTAATTAAAATCAACTCTATTTGGAAACACATTTTTTCAGTCTGAAGAACAGACCAACCCCCAAACAGATGTTTTGTGAGTAGTATTTTTCCCAAATGAAGTATATGAAAGGACAAAAAAAAAAAAAAAAAAAAAAAAAGAAAAAAAAAAAAAGGGAAAGGTTATGAATTTCTGCATCCTAACACAAGTTAGCACAACGGTTTTTTATTCTGACAAACATCTAGTACAGACACAATCTATGTGAACTTCCTTTCAAGAACTAGAAAAATTGTATAAGTGCCACCATCATGGAAATGTTTTTGTGCACATACAAGAGTAAATCCTAAAAAGACTAAAAGCAAAAAAATGGTAACACAGAAATTAAAATACAGTTAGAATATAATCCCTCTGTCAAAGTGAACAAACTATCAGGCACAGCCATAAGCTTTATTTACTCTTATTGTATATCCCCCAAACTCCTCCTAATCAAAAAACGGCCAGTCTGTAATGAACTTTCATTTTTGGCAAAGAAATAATTTACAACTCCACTGCTCAGCCAAGGCATAACAAACACAACCCGTAACACATCCGTTAATGTCCAGCCTTCTTCCTTCCCTCCTGGCAACTCCATGAGTAAAGCTCCCCCCAAGATGGCACACCAAACTCACCTGAAGAGCTGCAGTGCCCCAGCAGCATGCTGCTACCCTGGGTACTTTCCTTGAACATAGGCTGCTGGTGAGCAAGAGCACTCTCCCTTGATGCAGCCATGGATCCTGCTGCAATCTCATCAGCAGCATCCTCTCCAGCAACTGGAATTCATGCAGTCATTCTCATTTGAAAATTACTTGGGTTTTTTTTGTAGGAAAAGGCTGCTTCATCTTTGCTTCCACATTACATTTCTCATCTCTGTGAGAATAAATACTAACAGTAAAGGTATTTTTAAATTGATTTTATTTATGTGAAAGGTATCAAGAAATTCAGCTTTTTTCTTTTTTCCCTGAGAAAATTAAAGAGACAAAGAGCTTCACAAACTCAGAGGAAGCTTATTTGTGCTGTCACAAGGATTCCTTGATCCCATTCTGGACAGACTACCTGCAGAGCACTTATTTTCCATCTCTACTCTCTGCATCACATCTTTACTACAGCTGCCAAATACAATGGCATTGATGTTCTTTCCTATAGTCTGGAACAGAGCTCTACAGTCAGCACAGCTCATTCAGGGTCTCAGACACAAAGCAAATCTGACATACGCAGTGCCAGCAGTAAAGGCTTTACTCTGCTCCCTGTGCACCACTGCACGTTCTCTCCCCTTTGTTTTCTTGCTGCTTTGCTGCAACTGTGCCTGACCCTGTAGGACAGTGCAGAGCATGTGCCTGGCCACAGCTGAAACACAGGAATGAGAAAGAGCTGTCAAAGCTAGAAGAAGGAGGGGAGTATCTACATCTATATCTACTTTGCTTTATTTGTTTGTGAACGTCATCTCTCTGTTTGATTCAGTCTAGTAACAAAAGCTCCCAGTGCCTCGCTTCCTACACGCAGGGAGCAGCAGGGTGCTGCGTACGCACAGAAAGCTGCACAGTGTGATCAATGACTACAGAAGTTGCATGCTTTAAACCAGCCAGAAGGCAGGCAGGGAGCATGTTCGTCCCATGTCACAGCAAATGTGCCTGTCCCAGGGTTTTGTCCTGCACACGGGCTGCTGCCAGATGCTGTGCAGAGAAAAGCAGAAACTATGGAGGTTGACAAAGCAATCTCTGTCCAGCTGGGAGCTGAGAGCTGAAGACCAACTGAATCCTTGAAGTCTATGCTTAGCATTTTTTCTAAGTTACTTGCTTGTATTAATTACAACCCTGTGTATTGTTGATGGCTATAACCTTTCAGAAGTCCTGTTAAATTCTTGGACTCAATGGCTTTCCTGTGTTAATGACTTCCACATTTTAATCACGTGTGAGAAAGTATTTCCTTCTTTTATAGAAGTATTAATATAAATGCCTGGCAGCATCTCTTCACAGACTGAAAGTATTTTTAAAGAAAAACTCGTTTCCAGGCAGTATGGAGACAGTTTCAGATAACCTTTAAATTATGCATAACACCACAGGGACATCATACAGGTATAAATACTAGTCTGTAAAATTCACAAGACTTTGGATTTACAGAAACAAATTCTATATGAACACGACAACTTAAAAATTCTTGGCTTTCTCAGTACTACAAATAGTGGAAAGATGGTAACATGTCAAGAGTCTTAAAACTGTTTCTGTGAAGAATGATCCGAGAAGTTTTAATTAAATGGAGAGAAAGAAAGCAGTCAAGCTGCTAAAGAATATGAACCTTTTGCTAAATTGATTCAGGGATAACTGCAGAGCTCTGATAACATCCATCAGCTCTAAACACACATTTTAAGTCAGCAAGCCTATGCAAAATACTATGCATCATACTGTGTTCAAGCTGATATTTAAAACCCAGTTAAGTGTTTTGTTTTCAGAAGGGAATGGCCGCATATTAACGTGCAGCTGTATGACAGTCTCTGTAACGTTCTGCCTTTCAAGATTACTGTCTAGATAACCACCAATTCAAGTTTTAGCAGAAAAAGGTACTTTACATGAATTCTAATTTTTGTGGGATACAGATTATAATGTAGAAGTAACCTGGGTTATGTATGCCTAACATACATGATAACCTTCACAACTGAAAAGTTTTTTCTTGTGAATAGGGTTGCATTGCTCCTTCAGTTATAACTTTTGAGTTTTAACTAGCCAGCTGAAGTGGCTGCAATATCACACAAATAAAATAAGGATCTTTACTTTTTTGTGGACCTGCTGGGATTACTGGGGAAGGTCATGAAATACCTAGCAGACACTGAAAAAACCAGCACAGGCCAGAAAGTCATTTCTGGGAGCAGATGTTTCTTCTAAGTGCATTTACAGATGGATGCCATACAAGGGGAAGCTGGCATTTAACAGGTACTTCAGTCATCTATTTTACTGTCATTGAGACTACTATTAAAAATAGTATAAAAAAGATTCAGTTAGAGAGAAGGGAAAATGATGATATAGCCAGGGCACAACTCCAAACAACGCAGGAGACGGTCTGTGATGTCCTTATTACTCATTTCCTCTCGTAAGATTTTGACCCTTGCCTACCTCATCCTGATGTTTAAGGATTATGGTCTCTTTGCTAGTGAAGACCCCTTAAAAAGGAAACAGAAGGCAGCCCTTCACACTGCTGTGCCTTCAGAGGGGGCTGAGGCAGGCAGTGCTGGGAGCCTGGGCTCCTCCCCAAGGCAGCAGTGATTTACAGCTTGCAGAGCACAGGCACCTACACCCAAGTTGGTGCCCAGAGGGGCACGTCTACAGCCTGTTTAACCACTCCCCAGTTCACCAAAGGACTGCACCAGCTGTAGGACTGACTGACAGCAAGGACAGTAGAACTTGGAGCAAGAGCTGAGTCAGACACTCCTGCCATCCCTCCCTTAGCTCTTGCTGTCCAGATACCTCGGTCACTTCTCAACCCAGTTTCTGGACAACCAGTTCATTTTTAGAGTGATATAAAGCAAAGTGAAAAAGCCAGAGGCTTACCTATAAAACACTAAATATAGCAAAGTGTAACCACTGTGGAGCTTATTCACAAGTAAATCAGATGTTCCTGCACTTAGGGCACCGCCATCCCTCAAAGAGCTGATACAGCTCCAGCAATATGATTTTCATTTGTAGACACATGTCTGTCAGAACCCTAAATCTCATACTGTATTACCTTTGTGACTGATATTATGTGGGTCTGGAAATAATCAAAGGACAGTCAGTTGTCTTGAATTTGATAAGATGTAAGAATTTTTCTTACTCAAGTGTCAAAAAATATTAACATAACTTGTACTTTATAAAGTGGAAAGGCTCCAAAACCAGGCAGTATTCCATGTACCTGCAGTGATAAGTAGAATGGTTAGCTATAATATAGGCCTATAAAAAAAACCCAAAACTCCCTTGTAAGTTTCTTTTCCATCTGGGAGAATACTGCAATTCTCCATGAAAAATGCCAGCAGCAAACTGTCATGATGAATTTTCCTCTACAGTATGTATTTGATTCTGAATCAATCCCACAGAGAACAGCAGACAACATCAAAACAGAAGTCTTTAACTGCCCTATAAAACGAAGATTACTTTAGACCTCTAAAAATGAACTTTTATGACTATATCCCTGGAAAATGAAACCACTAGACATTACACTGCAGTTATCTGGGATTCATCTCATATACTACTTTTTTTTAAAAAACTTTACTGGAAATCATATTGAAAGGCCTACAAGGAGGCACATTTTTGGATTATCATAGCTTTTGCGTCTGGGAAACAGAATTTAGAACATATCTTTAATGAAATGGTCCACTTAGCCTAAACAACCGAAGGAAAGAAGTTGCTTTTCCTTTAGAAAATGTGATTTTAAATGTCTTCCAGTTGCAAAAGTAAATGTAGGCTGAGCTAACATTTCAGAGCAGATTCAGATTTTCTAGAAAAAAGCATTTCTATCCCGGAATAAAAATGCTTGCAGCCATTCTGTTTAAATTTTGAAGGTACCTCATTCCAGCATGACATGTCCATGTGTGTGGTAGGTATCTGTGTCTATATTCACCAGATCACCCATCATGGTACTCTTGACTGGGGAGTAAAGCAAGTCTCTCAATTGTGCCTATTTTGTAAAGTGCGCATAAAGCATTAAGAAACGGCATTTAAATCATTTGAAATGATTGCTGACATTTCCTTCAGGAAAAGGTAAAAGAAACTGTTCTTACTATAGACTCTGCAGCAGAACATTTATCAGTGATACAAGGAAGCATTGTCATTGGCTTGCTCAGCTACCAGGTTTCTTGTGGCAGATGGACTTTCTGCATTCAAATTAGGATAACCTGCTGATTAAGCTGAGGATGGGAGCTCTGAAGACAGGCCACATTCACTAAAAGGTATTTTTTAATGGTATTACATCAGTGCATCCTACCAGCAAGTTAGCCTAAAATAGATTCAAAAGCAATTCAAAGTAACAACTCTCCAGCTCAGTAGAAACAGCTATGGGACTTGATGATCCTTATGCAACATGGGCATTTTGTGTTGCTGAACAACTGGAGCTATTAGGAAACCTTATTTGCTTGTGGTCCTCACTTTTTTATGCCCACCTCTGAGGGATTTGTGGGTTGTAATGCCAATTTGGATCTTTCTCCCAAAGGAGCCTTCTCTCTCTCTCTTCCAGAACACAGGCATTGGGATAATTTTTATTTTATTTTTGATTAAGTGTCTGGGAAAGGGAAGAGGAGCCACTCATGTGATTTCATGTATCCGACTTAATTTTTTTCCTTTTCTACTGGCTTCAACCACTTGAATAAGCTTCAGTATTACTCTGAGTATCTTTCTCCCTCTTACACATAATCCTTTACAGATTACATGTCTTGCTCAACAGCATGGGGAATATTTGAAGCAATACATCTATTTGTATAGCTCTGCCAGACACTCTTCCTATGCTCTTCCTGTACTGTGTTTGTAATTTTATCTGTCTTTCAAAAATTCAATTAAGGGACTGTTAATAAAAATTAATTAAATTAGTCCTCTGACAATACAGAGCAGCACCACGTAGATGATATATTACCAGTTTATGACAGTGCAATGAGAAAGAAGCAGCAAAGTACCAGTAAGTCTCTTCTGCATCCCTCAAAACACTGAGGAAGGATGCTCTAAAGTGGCTTGTTAGAAATGATGTCATGTTATACAGAATGCTTTCTAAATGAGGCACAAGGGAAGCTAAAAATAAAGCAAGCAGAAAGGTAAAATGGATGAATCCTGGATGCCTTCTCCTTATTCCTAATGAAAATAACTCTCAGCATTTTTTTGAGAAACATGGGTGTAAAACATACAGAGGAGGGCTAAGAAGGACTATGGATGAAAACACCCAAAGGAGGATTCAAATAATTAATAAACAAGCAAGTAAATAAAAAAATCTGCAACATTTTATCATAGAAATAATTCTCTTGACTGTTCAAAGTGTTTTGTCTTTCAGCAAAGATGCAAAAATCCTAAAACTCACTACACTGTGTACCAATACAATTTTGTATTTGATTCTATTCCAGCACACCAATATACCAATATATATCCAATATACCAGGGTGGGAAAAAGATATGAAAGAAGGAGGAAGGATGAAAGATACCCTTAAAATCAGGGAGACACTGCAAAGGATGAATAACTTATTTGCCAATCAGAATGAATGTGAGGACACACAGAGGAATTTTATCCCCATAAATGCTTACCAGTTGCTTCTTACTGTAGTCAAAGAATCCAGATTCTTGACAATGTGAAAATTTCTGAAATTTGATTTAAATTACTTAATTTCTCCTATATGCAAATATGCAAATCCAGAAGTGGAAGCATCCTTAATTGCATACTACAACTAAAGGTGTGTAGCATGCAGGTAAGTGGGTATGCCCATATGTGTGGGTAGGTATTCCCACTATTCTGAATGCCTGTGAATGAAAAGCTTTCTTTTCAAAAAGAAGCTAGTTAAAAAAAATGGCATTGCTGTTTTTATTAAAAATTTTCTGTGAGTTTTTCCCATCTTGTTCACATAAGCCTTCAGTTTATGATTTTAATTTATATGAGACTTCTACTTTATTTCTTTCTTTTTGAAACCAGCTATCCCAAAGCAAAATGATGAGTGACAGGCTGAGTTGACAGGGTGACTAGGTTGAAATGCTCCCACCAATCCTGGCTTTCTGCACCTGTGGTTCACAGCACATTAGCCACAGTGTGTGCTGCAGAGCCTATGCATGCCCCACCTCTAAGTCCCAGCACTATTAATTTAATTTGGGGATGCAGCCAAACAGCTTAAAACTTTCCCTTTCATATACAATGCAGTACTTTGTCTTGTTAGGACATGAACCTTGGGTGAGCTTGCTCAGGCACTCTGCAGAAAATTAGCACTGGGAACAGCACGTGGGCTGAGTTTTCCCCAGCCTCCCTTCCTGAGACTTATAGCAGGTCTATTTCAGCAGCCACATTTCCCTTTATGGCAGGGCCTTCCAGAGCACCCAGCTGCAGTACTGTAGCCTGTCTGTGAGGCAGGGCTGTGTCCCACACAGCCTTGCAAGGAAGGTGATCCACCACTCTGGTACTTGTCCTCTCTAGTGATGAAAACATTATTTTAGAGTCCAATGAAAAACAATAAACTTGTCCAACAAACAATAAATGACACTTCCATGCCATTCTTCATATGGTGTATACAAAAAAGAGGAAACCAATATGGAATATAAATGTGCCAAACCAATTAGAGTTGATCATGCACTTCCGACAAGCACCTTTCAGCATTATCTGCTACCTGAATTATCAGCCAGCCTTGTTCCTGCTCAAGAAGAGGACTGTGCGCAGCACAGAACCCATTCACAGCTAACCCAAGGGATGTAAACAAGGAAGAAACACTGTGCTTTGAGCTACTCCTCTTAAAACACTTCAGAGCAAAAGGAACTACAAATTTAGGGTTGAGGAGTGAAGGGGGACTGAAAATCTCAGAACTGGGTATTTCAAGAAAATGATAAATAATGTTTTTAAGCACAGTCCAGTACAGTTATGTTTAAGAAACCAATCAACCTTCTTTCAAGTATCATAGGATCTAAGGACTCATTAAATTAATTAATAGTATCATACTTCATGCTAGTTCATCAGGTACTATTAATAGCACACTGTGTTCTACCACAGTTCCTTTCCCACTTCACTGCAGACCAGCATTGAGTATCAATATTTTTGTCATTTGGGTTAAAAACAGGATTATATAAAGTTGTAACCTAATGTTACTAACACTGACTAAAAGTTAGACAGTAGTAACTACAAAAAATGATAGAACCACTATATGCAAAGCAATAGTTACTAAAGCAATTACTAAAACAATTAAAGCACTTATTTTTCAGGTGCTTTTCCCCTGATCCGCTTTGGGTTTAAATTGATAAATCTGAGCTCTAGTCACACAGTTGCAGTGTGTTGGTTTACTGTGGGTAACCAGCAATAAATTTATACGATCAAACCCACAGAGACACAACTGACATAATTGTGATCATGATGCAGGAAAACAGCTAACACAGATTTTACAGCTTTCAATAATCCTGTGTGCTTCACAGACCAGTCATATGAAACTAATAACTGATGATGAAACTTTTTATTAAGGAAAATCCTTGCCAAAGTGAAGAAAGATATACTAATTCAGGAAAAAATCACAGGGGGAAGACCCTCCACTAAAAGCATATTACACCTGAGACTGAAAAGAAATGGACTTCATAGCATGATATGAAAACAGAAATACCCATCCAGCAGACAGGAAGTGTGAGTTGCTTTCTCAGCAGCACAGGTAATATTCCCCAGAACCAGAGGGAAGGCTTGTCCCTGGCTGTATGTTGGACCAGGACTGCCCTCCTCCCTGCTTGTTCATTGTATCCATACTGGCAATACCCAGCTCAACATAACATAAAGGTGGCAAAGCACACCCACAGCATCTTTGGAAGCAAAAGCTAGTTATGTGTGTGTGTACATATATACACACACACATATAAATAAATAAATAAATAAATAAAAATAAATAAAACATTTTTATATTTATATAAATATTTTATAGTAAATATATTTATAAATATATATTTATATTAATTTGTATAAATAAATACACACACACACACACA